>RPOG01001191.1:12692-172051 GCA_008086565.1 Thalassoma bifasciatum
CCCCCAAACACACACACACACACACACACACACACACACACACACACACACACACACACTGAACTTCACTTTGCTCTTACATCAAGTTCAATTCCTCCCTCCTTCATCTTCTCTCTCCACACACACACACACCAGTTTATTAGACTTCATCTGCACAGATACAAAATGCAAGTGTAAAGTGTGTGTGTGTGTGTGTGTGTGTGTGTGTGTGTCTCAGAAGAATCAGTGTGTCATGAACTCATGACACTGCTGCATAAAAGTTTCCCTGTGTGTGTGGAGCAGCGCCTGCAGTATGTCTCCACTAACACACACACATTTAACGCAGTGATGAACATGTGACTAAACTCAGGCTAAAATAAAAAAACATGTAGATTGATGGAGATTTATTAAAAAAATCATCCTTGTCTTGTTTTTCAGGTTTTTACTGGAAGTTTGGCCTAATTTAAGCAACTACTTTTACATTTTTACATCCACAGCTGACATCCACGTTAATTTAATTTTTCAATTTTCTTTATTTTATAAAACCAGTTGATATGTTAATTCAACCCTCCTGTTGTCTTTGGGTCAATTTGGCCCAATGTCAAAAGTTATTTAGTCATAGCTTTGGTTTTCTTTCATAGAACTGCTTGAGAATTACATGTAAGGTTTCATGCTATGCTACTTGAATGTAAAATTAGTTTTGACTATTTTTGTTGGATGATGTGAGTTATATAAACATGTTTAGCATCTTGCTGCCATTAAAAAAAGAAATAGGTTCAAAATGACATCCGGCCTACACTTTGAGATAAACCTGTCTGTGATATCAACATATGAACTTCTGATAAAAACCTTAGTAAATAAAAAAAGCCAATATTTCAGCTTTTATCAACTCAAAAAGGAGTTATACTATTGTGTGAGCAAGGTCTCTCTTACAACATATTAAAAAAGTAATTGTCAAATATTTATGAATATGTTGGAAACATCTTCGCTTAAAAGGAGAAACAAAAAATTTGTGGAGAAAAATTTACACCTTTCATTTTATACGCAGTCAAAATAGATGGTGCAAAGTAAATCTGAAGCAAATTCGAGGGTTAAAAGTGATGTTTATTTTTTTCTATGTTGATCTTGTTTGTGACAATTTGTTGATGTAACAACATAATTTCCCAGATTGGGATTAATTAAGTATTTTTCTATTCTGTAATCTAAGAAACTCAAAGAGGCCAAATTCCTATCTGTGGGTGAAAAATGTATCTTCTTCCAGAAAATTCACATAGTTGGTAGGATGTATGTGTACAAATGTACAGAATTGCGCAAAAACCTAAATGTCACAATAAAGAAACAGTAATAGAAACACCTGAATTTCGAAAAATCTCTCAAATTTCTGTGAGAGGATTTAAGTTCTCATTAAATGGTTTTTCAGAATGTTCAGTATTAAAGTTTGTCACAAAAGTGTGGCTTCTGTCTTTCATGTGTAGACTTCCACTAAAGAGCTGTATCTGTTCTGATGCGTAGACTTCCACTAAAGAGTCATGTTTGTCTTTCATGCGTAGACTTCCACTTAAGAGCCACATTTGTCTTAATGCATAGACTTTAACTAAAGAACTGTCTGCTTTACCGCGTAGATTTCGACTTAAGAGCCATTTTTGTCTTGATGCACAGACTTCCACCAAAGAGCTGTTTCTGTTTTTCTGTGTAGACTTCCACTAAAAAGCAATATCTGTTTTGATGCGTAGACTTCCACTACAGAGCTGTATCTGTTTTAATGCGAAGACTTCCACTACAGAGCTGTATCTGTTTTAATGTGTAGACTTCCACTACAGAGCTGTATCTGTTTTAATGCGTAGACTTCCACTACAGAGCTGTATCTGTTTTAATGCGTAGACTTCCACTAAAGAGCTGTATCTGGTTAAATGCGTAGACTTCCACTAAAGCACCATATCAGTTTTAATGCGTAGACCTCCACTAAAGAGCTGTATATGTTTTAATGTGTAGACTTCCACTAAAGAGCTGTGTCTGTTTTAATGCGTAGACTTCCACTTAAGAGCTGTGTCTGTTTGAATGCTGTGATTCTTCTTTCTTTTAGATCATTTATCACATATAGACCAAATATAAAGTAATACTGATAGAGATTCACAGCTTTGAACTCAGTTTTTCAGGCTCATTATTGATGAAAACCATGATGTTATCAGAGCAGAGCTGAACAGTGTCATCATGTTCCCTCGCTCCCTCCTCGCCGGCTGAAATCTGATATTCAATCCTTCTTAACTCGTCTGCTTTAAGCTGAGCTCTCTCTCTGCTGTGGCTGCTCTGAAAAACTGCTGCATCATTTCTCCCCCTTAGCGTCTATTACATTTACGGCCTCTTAAAGAAACCTGATATCTCTCATCTTTGACATGAATGTTGGAGGAAAAAATCTCTATGATGTAAAGAAAATCCACTCAGATGCTCAAGAGTTTGATATGTCTGAAGATCATATTTTGTTTTTGATTTTTACTAACTGGAGATGCCTTTTTTTAACATTTGTAGTTAGGAAATAGATAAATTCTCAGATAGAATCAGAGCTTTTACAGCCTTATAAACGTTCAAACTCATGGTTCTTCATGTCCATACCATAAATGTTCAGCAGAAATAAAGGATTACAACACTTTAAGCGCAGATGAAACTGATGCTACATTCTTGAATGAATCAGTTTCATTCTTATGTTCATGTTCTCAGCAGACGTCTGGGTATCACATCGATATAATATAATTAGCTGCTGCTTGAAGGAGTGGAAGAACAAGCAAATACTTATGCCATATATGGGCATGGAGGAAGTAGAGCTGCGTTCAAATTTATGCATTATTGAGACAACAACAATAACAATAGCAGTATAAGAATTAAAAATATAGTCTGTATAACTTAAAAAAACAAGAGCAAAGGAATAATAATGACTGCAATAGAGAATAAATAAATGTAAACAGCAGGATAAACAGTGTAGCAGTGTTTACATTGCAAACAGAAACAGAAACAGAGACATCGTAGCGGCTGGGGAGGAGGGGGGGGCGGTTATTGCACAAGAAAAGAAAGTACTGCACAGAAATGTTGTCCATGTGAAAATATAACGGGGTTATTTGGCATTGAGCAAAAGTGTAGTTGTGGTTAATTTCAGTTGCGGGTTTATTTCTTTGAAAATGGATAAAAAACATATTTCTGAGAGAAGAATTATGTTTTCTAACAGATTTCAGTAGATGACCAACATTTCAAAGTTTTTAGGTTCATTATTTTTTCGTATTTTTAATTTGAGCACCCAAAAATGTCAGGTGGAGCAACCAAATATATGAAAATATATTTATATGTTCCTGTTATTTTTTCTGTGTGAAATTATTGGCAAGTATCTCTCAAGTGTCTGTAGTGACTCATACATTTTCATTTTGTGTGTTTCATTTCTTTTATTTGTGAATAAGATAAATAATTTGATGTTAAAATAACATTTCACATTATTACATTGGTTGTACCACCTGACATGGAAATTGTTCCAGTCACCAATGAAGTGAAAAAACCTTTTTTATCAGTATTTCAGAGAAATCTACAAACTTTTCCACTTGGTCACAAATGTCATTTGGGCTCCTCTGGCTGATGCAGTTTCCTGTTTCCTGTTTTATTCTCTTCACTTTAAAATAAAAGTCTAATGTTACGGTTGCACCACCCTGACATTTGACAAGGTGAAAATTACGGGACAAAAGTTTTTTACATTTCTCAACAGCTTTAAAATTCTTTAATAAACGTTTCTTACAAAATAAATTTTTCCAACTTCGTATTTTATTACGGTTACATAAAAATTAAAGGTAAATGTTATTGACTGTAAGTTAAAAATCTCAAATTAATGACACCTATGAACAGTCCTGCCAACGTGGTGGACTGTAAAACCCCCAAACTCCTTGGTTTTGTGTTTTTTTGTACAATATAAAATTATCAACAAAGATGTGTTCAAATAACACAGGTTTCATAGAATAAAGAAATACATGTGATGAAATATTCAATTCATGATGGAAGGAAATATTGCACTCAGACACAAAAAAAGGGACGTCACGTCATTGACCCATATATTGAGAAATAAAGATGTTAAATTGAAATGTTTTGAGGATTTTATTGTTAAAAAGTTAACATTTATTACCACACAGAAAATTACAGAAAATTACAGAAAATTTGTGCTCGGCATCGACACCGTATCAGCTCAAATGTGAAAGGTTCCCATCTCAAACACCAGGGAGAACCCACATTTGCACAGCAGATTTTTCAGACCTTACAACTATTAAAAATAATATTGGAAAATGAGCCACGTGGGACTGAACAAATGTGCTTCCAGATTTTCGTCTGCAGGTGGCGCTCTTTTACCTCGCCTTCCACATCTGGCCTTATGCTTCCTCAGAATCTGCACCTGGATTTGACTTTATTTTTGTGTCATAATGCTTCGATAAAAGTCCCCTGACCTCTTGAAGAGGGATTCTAAATCCTGAAATGTTCCTGTTTAAGATCCTTCACATTATCTCAACATCCTCTCTCTGGGTTGGAGTGAGATTCCTGAGTTAATCGATGAGTTTTCTTGAATTTTTGTCAACATTCATGAATCTATCTATGGTTTTCTTTCAGATCTGCTCTGATAAATCTAAGTAATCAACCAAATGAATTTCACTGAGTGAGGCAAAAGTCTGAGGCTCTGCAGAGAAACCTCTGTCAAACAAAGAGTTAAAGATGTGGTCAAAGATAAGGAAACAAGCAGGAGACAAGAGAGGAAAAGAGAACAGGAAATGTAGAGATTTCCTCTGGATGTGAGGTGTGTGGGTTTTCCCAACATGTTCACTCCAGACCAGTTTGTCAGGGAGAGTTTGGAAAGAAAGGAGATATTTTCAGACTGGTGTATCAGAAGGTCATCCCGGGATAACGCATTTTTGATTGGATTCTGAGACTTAGTTTTGGTGAAGGAAGGACTGAAATTATTTGATTGACTTTTCTTGTGCTGGAGCTTCCTGGGTCATGTTGCTAACGAACCCTTAAGTCCTGGATCTCTGAGTATCGTCGGTTTCATCATGTTACGTTGCGTCCTCCAGCGAGCCAACAACCTGAGACACTCCGACCCTTTGGCGAGTGTCAGCTATAGAGGTAAGAGGATCATGGGAAACTCAACATGATAAGTAACTGGATTATTACAAAAGTTCAAAATACATCACAACACATTATGACAAATTAAGACAAGATTAAATTCCATATGATCTGTTACAATAAGATACTATACAATTCAATTCAGTGAGATCACAATGCAATATGACATGGCAATTTAAAAAAATATATCACATACTACGATACAAAAACATACAATGTGACTTGACGATTGCATCCAGTACAACACATCTGTAGATTAAATTAGATTTGATTAGATATGATACCAAATAATACAATACATTTCTATTATTTTCGATGTATGATGAGATTTTCTTTATAATGTGATATATTAGTGTGCTATACAGTATGTTACAAAATGTTGCAAGCAATACTTTACATTACATTACATTACAATAAAATACATTTTGTTACATTACATGATGTTATGTAACGATAAAATACATTGTGATCGTACATTATATTATGTTATGATGCATTGTTTCTTTACATAATGTGAGTTAACATGTAAATTGAGTTATGTTACAGTACTTTCTTTTTTATTACATGATGTCATGTTACATTATATTCTTGTGATAATATACCTATTATTATGTTATGTTCTATTAAGTAATAATAAGTTATGCAACAATAAGATAACATACAATATGATATGATACATAACATAAAATAAGATGACATTTTGTTGCGTTACTGTAAGATACGTTACACCAGTGGTTCCCAACCTTTTCCAACTCAGGGCCCACTTTCAAGTCTCAAAAATGTTTGCGGCCCATCTTTGACCCAATAAGAACAGAGGATATAAAATGCCTTTTTAAAAACCCGTTTGTAACAACAACCCAAAATGTAATGAAACTCGATGTGTAGTAACTGGTCGATAAGGTAACAAAAGTGCTGAGCTTGAAATGTAATTTAAAAATTTTAAAAATCCCAAAACACAATAACTGGTTGATAATGTAACAGATTCTGAGCCCAAATCAAAATTACTAAAAGTTTGTGTCAGTTATTACATTTTGGCTTTGAATATATTATTTTTGTTGCGTTTCTGGCTTCACACTCTTGCTACATTTTTGACAAGCTATTACATTTTGGGTTTTAGTGCATATCTTTTTATTACATATCGGATCATTAATACGTTAAGTGTCATGTTACCAAGTGGTAAGAACATGCATTCTTAATGGACATGTTTTATCTGAACATTTTTTATTTCCTAACCGAGTTCGTAACTGGGTTTTAACATCTGAAATGTTACTTTCGTATATTTGAATCTTATAAATTACACTCCACTAAAATCAGACTATTGAGGAAATGATTTGGCGGCCCACTTGCAATACCTTCACGACCCACCAGGGGGCCACGGACCACAGGACTTTTATATTTTTGCTTTTCACTCTCCTGTTGAACTTTTCCCGTCTTAAGATGAAACTGGGTCCTCGTCTGAGAGGAGTGGAGTCTCATGTTGATTTGTTCATGTAGGTCGACCGTGAAGAATGTATGTTGCTGTGCATGTGACCAGTGAGTGACTGAGGTTGTTGGAAGTCTCCTCCTTATTCAAAAAAAAAAAAAAAATAAGCAAACAGAAGGAGGTGAAGGTGACTTGGCTACCTGCTCTGTTTTCCATCACTTTATTGTTGAACTGGTCATGAGTCAGTGTCCGCCTTCTTAATGAGGTGAGCGCCGCTCTTCACTTCCTGCCTTTGTCCTCACTCTGTTTCCTGGTGCCATCACACACACACAAACACACACACACACAGATGAAGGCTGTATTTACATTTAAAAAGCTGGAGTTCGTTTCTGTAGCTTTGCTCTTTCTGATAACCGTTAATCGCCGTTACAGTCGAGTATAAAAGTTAAGACACTGCAGAAAAGTTGTGAACAGAAAGTTGGCTTTTTCAGTACTGTGCCATTCGTTTCAATGGGGAAAACCATGCTTTAGACACCAAGTCAACAAGATTTAACAAAAGTGTTTGCACCACACAACACAAGCACCTGACGAGTATTTCAAAGTCGTGTCTGTTTTGAAGTTTCTGTCCAAATTCAGGTGTGATCTGAGGTGTTGTTGTGATTGTGTTGTAGCCTGAGTAATTCATTGGAATCATGTTTTTTTTCTTTAATGCCCAATATTAAGTTCAAAGTTTGACTTGTTCGATTCCCACCAGTGGCCTGTTTCCCACATGTCATTCCCCACTCTCTCCCCCTTTCCTGCTCTATCCGATGTCCTCCTCTATCCAATTAAAGGCAGAAAAGCCCAAAAAATATACTTAAAAAACTGACTTTCAACTTTCACTTTTTTTGCTCAGAATTTTGACTTAATTATCTCAAAATATCAGCTTTTGTCTCAAAATCTCAACTTTTAGCTTATCAGTTTGACTTTTTATTTCAAAGTTTGACTTTTTATTTCACACAACTGAGACTTTTAATCTTGAAATTTTGACTTTTATCTCATAATTTTAACATAACCTCAAAACATTGAAATGATTATCCCAAAATTTCAACTACTTATCTCAGAATTTAGACTTTTTTTTTCTTTTAATTTTGACATTATCTCAAAGTCACATTTTATGTAAAGATTTGGAGATTTCTCACATAACTTTGACTTCATCGATTTACAATTTCTACCTTTTATCTCAGAATTTTGACTTTTTATCCCAAAGCTTTGACTTAATATTGCCCAAAAAACCCTCTTCAGCCGAGCCAAGTTTCCATTTTTCTGTCTTTCTTTTTTTCCACCGGTGGAACGAGCTTCTATAACAATGCTTTACCACATGCTTGAATAAAAAGAAGATTTCTACATGGTATGGCATCTAAGATCTTTGAGATTGGGTTTTTTTTTTTACCTGTAGAAATAAAAAATCCTAAAAAACCTGGAGTTGTTTTGAGGACGTATCAGTGATGCTGATGATGTTTTGAAAAGTTCAGGTTTAAGAACAGGGCACCATACTTTGAGACTTTTGTTCTTAGCTTCAAACTTTTGGGAATCTGGGAATCATCAAACAGCTCCTCATTGGCAAAATCCTTCCAGCAGACACACACAGAGTCAAACACCCCAACACCCAGAGTGTGTGTCTATACTTAGCTCTGTGTTCGTATTTACCAGGCCTGTGGGTCACAGCTCCGTCTATTCTGGGCTCATGACAGAAACTGTGCCAACCAGGAAGTCAAAGCTGTGCCACGTCCTGTCTCAGAGATGCTAAGCTCAGATTTCAGCTCCTGAGAGGTTTAACACACACACACACACACACACACACACACACACACACACACACAAAAACCCAAAGTACCCTCTTGACCCCTCGGTGGAAGGGTGGAGGTGTTTTTTAAGAAATCTTCCAGGAGCGGAGGTACACTTGCGTAGGTATGTGTGTGTGTGTGTGTGTTTTCATGCGTCCTCACATTGGGTGATGACTGTGGAGAAAACAGGAAAGAAAACTGGGTGTGTGTTTGGAGAGAAAAAATGTATGTGTGTGTTTGTGTGTGTGTGTTTGCACAATGAGAAAGTTTGGATCCAAACAAACCACCAGTTGTGTGAAATAATCCATCAATGCAGGGGAACATGAGTCCATTGAGAATATCACTTGGTTGTGTGTTTAAATATAGTTTTGCTCATACGTTTCCATCCCTCAGTTCTTAATAGCGTGTATTTCCCCCTTTTACATCAACAACATGAGGGTCTTTACTTTCTCAAAATGTCTCCAGTTCCTGTAAATTCTTGCAGGTTTGAGATCTCCCCAGAGTGGCTCAATGATATTCAGGTCAGGAGACTGAGATGGCCACTCCAGAACCTTCACTTCAGGTCCACTTGGCCTTGTGTTTTGGATCATTGTCATGTGTGAACATCCAAGTATAGGAATGATTGGCTTTGTTGACTCCTCTTTTATGGTTGTGGCCACAAGAAAAAGGAGTTTTCATGATTTGGATTATTATTCCAGGTGGATTTGTTAATGTCCTGTTTTTTCGATTGGCTCAATTTTTGTTCAACTGATCGGCAGCAACAACTGGATTACTTTTGTTTTTTCTCTCAATATAGTTTTGCTCATATGTTTCCATCCCCCAGTTCTTAATAGCGTGTATTTCCCCCTTTTACATAAACGACATGAGGGTCTTTATTTTCTCAGATGGTAAAACTGACCATTCTTCTTGGCAAAAAGCCTCCAGTTCCTGTAAATTCTTGCTCTGTCTTGCATGAACTGCAGGTTTGAGATCTCCCCAGAGTGGCTCAATGATTTTCAGGTCAGGAGACTGAGATGGCCACTCCAGAACCTTTACTTTCCTCTGCTGTAGCCAATGGCAGGTCCACTTGGCCTTGTGTTTTGGATCATTGTCATGTTGGAATGTCCAAGTACGTTGAAATGGTGTACCTTTCATCATGGTTGTGGCCACAAGAAAAAGTAGTTTTCAATGATTTGGATTATAATTCCAGGTGGATTTGTTGACTTTCTGTTTTTTTCCATTTTCCATTTTTTCAATTTTTGTTCAACTGATCTGCAGCAACAACTGGATTACTTTTGTTTTTCTCTCCTTTCTAGGACTCATAGATTGAACTGGAACATGAAAAGACTTGGATGTTTTAGTGAAAGCATTTCTTTTCTTATATTGTTGATATTTTCTTAGTTTTTGGATGATTTCTGTTCAATTTAAAGGGGTGTTTTGGTTGCACATGAATTTTGTTTGTCTCAAGGTCCTGAAAGCTTTTTGAGTTTGGATGTGTGACGCAAGTTAGTCTAACTTTATTTGAGGATATGCTGATTCTGGAAGGTTCTGTTATTGGTTTGACCCAAAGTAAACCCAGTCATCTAAAAAAGAAACCCCCCTTTAAACAATTTAAGTGACAACAGTATAAAGATACACCAATATCTGGAGTACTACAGTACAGCAATGATGTCCCCATCACAGGCAATAATTGATACAAGCTGTTCTCATAATTATTTGGGCAAGAAAAAAAATCAAATGGTTCCCGAAAGTTCAGGTGTTGGGACCCAATTCCAGGGATTTCATGTAGCACCATCTTTAGCGCAACATTTTCCCATCAACATATGTGTTATATGTTCATCAAACTCTATCTTTCTGAAGTTCATACACAGTTATAACTCTTGTCTTTTCAGGCGTGATAATCCCTGGAAATTAAAGTTATTCTTCTCAAACGGGACAATAGTTATTGTCTCTGCTTCCTTTCATCTGGAAAGAACATCTACGTCTGCTTCTGTTCCTCTTTTCTCAACCAGAACTAAACGATAATGATGATCGCTGTCCTAATCCGATTACTCACATCACATCCTTGTATCTATTTTAAGAACTCTTGGAGAGCTGATTATAAATCCTGGCTCTTTATTGGTCAGTCTAACAGCAAACTTCCTTGAGAGTGCCCGGGCAGCAGACAGGAAATCAGAGCTCTGAACACCATGTTGCAGGAAACTACACAAAGATAACACAAACATGTAGATGCAGCGAGTATTTGTCTGAAAGGTCGAGTGGTTTCAAAGATCACGGCTGGAATTTGAGTTGGGTTTGACTAAGCAGTACAGAAAATCTAATATGGTGATGTCCCAGTGTAAGGTATTGAAAAGTTGTCCTGAAGAGCAATCATGGACTGGGGGGAAAAGGGTCGGGATTGAAAATGGTTTGACCCAAAATGTTAAATCAACATCTAATGTTCTTATTTTCTGTTGCCGACAGGTTCAAAGAAGAAGACCAAGGTCATCAAGAATAATCCCAACCCTGTTTGGAATGAGGTAAACCCTGTTCATTACCTTAGATTTAATGTTCAAGTTGCAGAAAACCACAGGAAAGGAGCTGCATCAAATACAAGACTGGACCTTTCCAAATCTGAAACTTTTTGATTGCAAAGTATCTAAGACTTTTTGCTCCTTTATTGGATCGTAGTTTAATCAAGAGGCTTCAGTCTGAGTTTTGCCAACCAATTGCGCCTTTTCTTAATTTCACCCTGTTTCCTGCTCAATCATCTCCAATTAAAGGCATAAACCCCTTAAAGAAGTGGCTAAATCATCTTAACATATCTCTTTGATCCCTCTAAAGTGGAGCTGTATCAAAGTTGGTATAGTGATCAATCTGAAATATTAATACATTGATACCAATCTTTTTTTAAAACTTTTTATTTACCTTTTTTCAATATTATGACAAATTTAAACCACACCAAAAGTGACGAAACATTCAAAAATGTATATGTAAGGTAAATGTAAACAAACGTAAATATAAACATAAATAGTAAGGGGCTACTTCATAGATGTATACTCATAGATGTGCATGCATACATACACTTGCAAGTATATATACATACATGAAAACACACACACACAAATCCACACATACCGTTTTGTTACCAGATACATACACGATATATAATTATTTTTCTCATGCACAGCAGTTATCTCCACCTGACTGCTTATTTAGGTAATCAGTCCATTTATTCCAAGGTTGATCATGAGTCTTAGCTTTAGTCCACAGATGATAAGTTATTTTTTCCATAAGGTATAGTTCGTCCACTATGTTCAACCACTGTGTTAGACTTGGGGGATCAACTTTCAACCAATTCCTGGTGACAGGCTTTTTGCAGGCAAGTATAAGAATCTTGAAAAGGTGGATATCTTTGATACCAATCTTGGTATCGGTATTGATCAATACTTAAGTTTCAGTTTCTCCTCTGTGTGCTCCTCTCACTCACTTTGCTCATGCGCACCCCACCCCCGCTCTAATGTGAGTGTTGCTGCTCTGTCACGTAACTCTCATGCACTGCTTGCTCCACGACGGCAGAGAGGAGCATCGTTTATGCTAATTCAAAGCCCAGTACCAAATGATGCTAACTAGGATGTAATTAGAAAACAAATATGGTTCTGTAGCAACTCCACAAACTGATTCAAACTTCTGTTAACACCATATATCGTATAAAACATGGACGGTTGAAGTGCACAAACTCACAGCCATTGGGCGCCCGTCAGTCTTGTGATCCGCGCTTTGGCTCTGATTGGGCAAGCTTGCAATCTTCATATCTTCCAAACAGCCAAGTTAGAAAAATATTCACCCCCCACCCAGTGTGGTAGCGAAATTAGCGATACAGACAGGAGACAGAGTTTGTACCAGGCTTTAAATACACTACTTTCAGCTCTGAAAACGGCTTTTTTTGGCTACGTGTGTACGTGACTTCCAGTACATCAGCTTTTTAGCACTTCTGCATTGTCTCACTTTTGCAGAGCGGAGGTTGCCGCTTGATTAACGCGCCGATAAGAGAACCCTGAGCAGCAAAGTAAACAGCAGGAGGAGGAGAATCCCCCAAACTACAAACAGACTCTAGACTCAGAGACAGGAGTCACTAACAGAGTCCTTTCAGATTTACAGATTTAAACACAACAGAGGAGGCAGAAAAGTTGCTGCTTTTCTTTCTCTCTTTGCTCTAACTCTCAGCTCCTGTTTTATCCTGTCAGGGTTTTGAGTGGGACCTGAAGGGGATCCCTCTGGACCCCGGAGCGGAGCTGCACTGTGTCGTCAAAGACCACGAGAAGATGGGGAGAAACAGGTACTTGATGCTTAATCTTTATTTTCTATCAGCTCACGTTCTGTGTTAATTTAAGACATTGAAAGTTTGCGTGTGTCTCTTCAGATTCCTGGGTGAAACTCGGCTGAATCTCAGAGACGTCCTCAACTCTCCAAACCTCGCCGCCTCCTTCACCGTCTCCTTACTGGACACCAAGAGGAACAACACGGGGGTGAGCACGAGATTGATTTAGTCTCATTGTAAAACGGACCAATGACAAATCATAAATCACTCTGAGTTTCCTGCCTGGAACCCAAAAATAGAAAAAGACCTTCCTGAGTTTGAATAACCCTCGAGCCTCTCTCACTCTAACTCACTGCTGAGCATTAAAACAAGACCTAAAACTTCTCCTTCATTAGATAAGGACTTACTTCTGCATACTGCTGCTGAAATCAAGAATTTGTGCTTGAGAATCTTTGCACACTTCCCTTCTCTAGTCGTGTTTTCTCTGCTGGGAATCGGTTATTCACATCTGTGCTCTTTGAACACTTTGGGTTCACTGTTAAATGTAACTTGTTGTTTCAACGTCAAAAATATGATGCAAAGAGCCGCCTTAAATTATGTTAGGTCAAAATATAAATTTTGTTGTAACGCCAATAGAAGTTATGTTGATGAAATAAGACGTCTTGTGTCTACCTTCTTCTTAAGTTGGTTGATCCAGTTTTTTTTTTTCTGTTAATTTCTTCAGGTAGTTGTTTCAAATAATTGAAAGCTGTGGCTTTGCTAAACAGCTGGGAGGGGTTAAGGTGTGTGGGAAAATCAGAGAATTAGTGAACCCCAGCTGTAAACTAAATTAAATTGTCCTAACTAGGAATATTTGACCGTTAAGAAATGCTTAGTCAAAAAAAAGTTAATAACCAATGAAAACGCATATCACTAGGTGCAAAGTTTCATTAAAGTTTCACTAGAGTGACATGCGGGAAATGGCCACAGGTTGGATTCGAATCTGGGCCGCCCGCTCGAGGACAAGCCTCATGGTGCGCAGCCATATCCACTTGGCCATCCGCGCCCCAACTCATTCTTTTTTACGCTCAACAACATAAAAGTTCAGAAAAGAACTTGGGTTGTTTTTCTTCCCACTCTCGAGTTGAAATTTTGATAAGAATGAGTTGATTTTTGTTTTCTTAAATCAAAATAAAGAGAAAAATCCTGGGGTCCCAGATACCAGTGCATGTTTAATCAGCGGTCGCGACTCAGAAAGGTTGAGAACCACTGGGTTAATGTGTCGTATTTGATTTTTCCGTCTTCTCCCATCAGGCCACGCTGACCCTGCAGGTTTCCTACATCCCTCCTCCAGGATTGGCTCCAATCTTCCAGCCTCCTCACCAGACGCCGGAAACTCTACCACACAACAACCCCAGTGTGGAGCTGGACACCGTCACCAGTAAAACACCCAAAAGCTTCTTGAAGACCAAACAAATCCACAGCCGCTGATGTCAGAATATGTTTTTTACCCACTCTCTTTCCCCCGTGTAGTGATTTCTCTGGACACTCTGGGCGAAGAGGACACAGAGAGTATGATCATGGTGGAGCCGCCCGAGGACCAGGTCCAGGACGACGGACGCTCCATGGTCATCGTTGGTCCTCAGGGGCCATCGGGTCACGAGTCTCCTGCTGCTCAGACGCCCAAACGCTCGCCGCCAAACTACAACGCCCACGGGGGTCTGAGGAAGAGGAGGAGAGGGGGGAGCAGTCAGCACAAACCGTTACCCAACAAACCTCAGGACTTACAGGTTTGGTCAAGTCCATTTTCCATTTTGATGATGGTGATGCTTTGGTGTCTTTGCCAGTTTCAAGAGGCGACATTTCCAATCTGATCTCCATAACACCTCCTCAGGGTCCAATGAGACCATGTTTCTGTCTTAGAAGGACTCAACGAGAGTTAAAATAAAACTATGATGGTCAGACATTCTTATCTGGGTAATGTTCAAACATCTAGTTTTGAGTTGTTTCAAGTCTTTCTCTGCAGGTGACCAGAAATCTTTGATCTTTTTATCACCAATCAAGAACCGTTGTTTTGGATGATCATTTCATTGGTTGGGTTAGAGTTGGGTGGATGACATATGTAGATAAATGGGTCAATGACAAAAAGAGGGTCTAAAAACTTAAACATACAAAAATAAACCATCTTTTCCTTAACATTTCTATTTATTCATTAGTGTGATTCTTGAAAATAGTTTTTTTTATGTCTTTTTTAAGGAAGATTTTTACTCACTTTGTTTTAAGTCATAACTTAGTCTTTTCCACAATTCAACTCCTTTTACCGTGACACATAATCTTAATGTTCTATGCACATTTCTCACCTTTAGATTGAAATTTTCCCTTGAGATGTTTCATGCTCCAAACAATTTTGAAGTTTTGGATTTTATAAGGAGAACATTTATTTGTGCCTGAGAATGAGCATTATGGATGGTTCTGATAGCTCTATTCTGCATAATGAATAATAATAATAATAATAATAATAATAATAATAATAATAATAATAATACATTTTATTTAAGGGCGCCTTTCATGGCACTCAAGGTCACCTTACAAGAATAAGTGCATTAAAAGATGACTAAAACAGATATAAAACAAGCAATACAATATAATGCAATATAAAACAATAAATTAAAATACAGAGTGGTTGAAGTGATAAATAAGAAAACAGTCAAGAGCTGCTCACATCCAGGATACCGCCTTAACGGATGAGGAACATGTACTTAAGGGGGAATTTAGTCGGAACACAGGTTTGCTCTGAGTCAGGGAAGAAAATTCAATCACTCTTATCCTTAACGTGGACAAAGACACAGCAACAGACCGGGGAATGTTTATAATCACCTTTGTGTTCATGCCCACAGTGCCACAGTGTGGTCACTTTGGTGTACTACTCCAAAAAAAACCCAAAGCAGAATCAAAGTCAAAGCCATTAAAGCACAAAAAGAACCAACAACAACACATCCATGACTGGTTTGTTCATTTCTTACAAGTTTTAAGCATCAGTCTGTTTTTCCAGGTTCGTGTTCGCATCATCGAAGCCCGACAGCTTCCAGGCATCAACATCAAACCTGTTGTTAAAGTCACGGTGTCCGGACAAACAAGAAGAACCAGAAT
This sequence comes from Thalassoma bifasciatum, assembly GCA_008086565.1. NCBI lineage: Eukaryota > Metazoa > Chordata > Actinopteri > Labriformes > Labridae > Thalassoma > Thalassoma bifasciatum. The sequence continues at coordinate 28,468 of RPOG01001191.1, forward strand.
CAAGAAAGGAAACAACCCAATTTTTGATGAGGTAAAGTCATAACGGTGTCGCTTACATTTCTCTTCCACTTCGAGGTAAACTAACGTGTTTTTTTTCCTCCACAGACCTTTTTCATGAACTTTTTTGAGACTCCATCAGACCTGTTCGATGAGCCCATCTTCATCACTGTGAGTTTGATTAAAGCCTCGTTAAATCTCGTTCAGAGGAAGGAGACGTTATTTTAAACCTTCACTCTTCCTCCCTTTGATCCTCAGGTGTGTGACTCTCGCTCTCTGCGGACTGATGCTGTCATCGGTGAATTCAAGGTCAACTTTAAAGACTTTTTGCTTTGACAAATTCAGTCTTAAATAAAGATTCAGAAATATCTAAATGTTGATATTTTCCCTCCACAGCTGGACGTTGGCACCGTCTACAACGAGCACAGTGAGTATCTACATGATGACTCTTACTGTTGTTAAAAAAAAACTGTTTTTGATGTTCTTGTTTCCAAACATGTGGCTCGTGGCCCTCTTTAGGACACTGCTTCTTGAGGAAATGGCTGCTGCTGTGTGACCCTGACGACCTGTCGGCTGGGGTCAAAGGTTACCTGAAGGTCAGCCTGTTGGTTTTAGCAGCTGGAGATGAGCCACCGGTGAGTCTGATTATACTTTTTATACCTCAGAGTCTTGGGCTGAACGATTTGCAAAAACAACCTAACAGCAAATACTATTTCCTATATTGCAATTGCAATTTTTTTTGTGCAATTATTTCTAGTTTCCCATCTTCTCTGTTTTTAAACTAACACATTGTAGAACATGAACAGTTTCATTAATCACAGCACAACAACAACAACCTACTACCACAACAACTGGGACTGATTTTTACACATTTCCCTCATTTTTCACTCTTTGTTGCCACATTCTGACCATTTTTGTTCCAAGTTTAATCCTGACCTTCTTGTCATATATGTTGACTTTGACTGTTTTTCAACTTTTCACTGTTTTTCGACACTTTCGTTGCCATTTTTGCTTCTTTCTGAATTTTTTAAAGTTTTCTCCACAATTTTTCTTGGACGTTTTTGTTGCATTTCTGCCCATTTTTGATACCTTTCACAATCTTGTTGCCACTTATAAACTTTTTTTTTTTTTGCAACAAACTGACTATGCTCCAAGTTTAATCCCAACCTCCTTGCCAGTTTTGTTGTCTTTGGCCATTTTACCGTTCTTCACTCTTTTTTTTTTGTTGCCACTTTTGGACCATTTTTTCCTCCTTACTGACTTTTCCAAAGATTCCTCCAAAAGTTTTCTGACTCATTTTTATTGCTTTTTGGTCATTTTAGTCACCTTTCACTATTTTTTTTTGCTACTTTTTTGAGTATTTCAAGATTTTATCCAAATTGAAATACCAATGTTAATTGGTTTTTGGACATTTTAGTCACTTTTCACTCTTTTTTTTTGTGGAAATTTTGGACCATTTTTGGCTACTTTTTGAGTATTTCCAGGTTTTATCCCAATTGAAATACCAATGTTTATTGGTTTTTGGCCATTTTAGTCACTTTTCACTCTTTTTTGGCTACTTTTTGAGTAATTCCAGGTTTTATCCCAATTGAAATTTCAATGTTTGTTGGTTTTTGGCCATTGTAGTCAATTTTCACTGTTCTTTGGAAATTGTGGACCATTTTATTCCTACTTTTTGAGTATTTCCAGATTTTATCCCAATTGAAATGCTAATGTTTATTTGTTTTTGCCATTTTTGTCAAATTTTGGACCATTTTTGGCTACTTTTTGAGTATTTCCAGGTTTTATCCCAATTGAAATACCACTGTTTATTGGTTTTTGGCCATTTTAGTCACTTTTCACTCTTTTTTTGCTACTTTTTGAGTATTTCCAGGTTTTATCCCAATTGAAATGCCAATGTTTATTGGTTTTTGACCATTTCAGTCACTTTTCACTCTTCTTTGGAAATTTTGGAACATTGTTTGCTACTTTTTGAGTATTTCCAGGTTTTGGTACCAATTTAACTTCTAATTTTATTGCTTTTTTGGCAATTTTTACCACCTGAAACTTAATTTTATAGCTTCTCTTCGCTGTTTTTACCTCTTTTACCACTTAGATTGTTTCTTTTATAAATGTAGTTTTCAACAGTTTGTCTCTTTGGTTGAGTAACAGAAAACATCTGCTGCCAAAAATAAATCTGATATTTTGACACATTTCAGATCATAGAAATATTGCACTGTCAGCTAAAGGACTTATTGCGGTTTAATCTAATTTGCGGTTAATTGCCCAGCCCTACTTTATGTATTGTCATGTGGATCTGTGCGACTTTCAGGCTGATAAACGTGACTGTGTGGAGGAAAAAGAAGACATCGAAGGAAACCTGCTGAGACCAGCCGGTCTGTCTCTGAGAGGAGCAACTTTCACTCTGAGGATCTTCCGAGCTGAAGACCTGCCTCAAAGTGAGTCTCTGATCCCTTTGTCATCTGATTTAAGAATAGAGACGGAGATATTCCAATGTCGTTCTGTCTTTTCTGTCTTTTCCGTCTGCAGTGGACGATGCCTTCATGGACGGGATGAGGCAGGTTTTTGGCTTCGACAGCAACAGGAAGAACCTGGTGGATCCTCTGGTGGAAATCCAATTTGCTGGAAAAACAGTACGTCAGAAAAAAACCCAAAACCATTTATTTCACTCCTAAGCCAACGTTAAACTCAGGATCCAGTTATTAAAGATGAACTGTCTGTTTTAGATCTGCACTAAGATTCTGGAGAAAAACGCCAACCCTCAGTGGAACCAGAGTCTGTCCATGCCCATAAGAGTGAGACACACAAACAAACAAACATTATTGTGATGACTTCTTCTTTATGCTTCCAAAATGAACTGTGCCTGTGTCTCCATTTCCAGTTTCCCTCCATGTGTGAGAAGATGAGGATCAGAATTCTGGACTGGTAAACCCTGCACCATTTCTTCCCAACTGCGGCTGCAAGACGACATATTTATTGAGTTTAATACACTTGACTCTTTCTTCTTTATCCTCCATCCAGGGACAGAGCCAGTCACAACGACGTCATCGGCACCACCCACCTGTGCATGTCCAAGATCTCAGCCCCCGGTGGAGAGATCGATGGTACGTAACGAACCAAAACTGGTGTGAAAATGAGTTCGTTTGGTTGGAGTTTTGCTTTATCAGTGGTTGGTCTTAACTCAGTTGACTCACGGTTACTTTCTGTTTGCATAGTTTTAGTTTTTTACCACCTTTGTTTAATCCTGGTCACATGAATCAAAAGGCAGCTTGTGTTCACACCTGTGGCTTGTTTGCGTTGTTCTGATTCAGGGGGAAAAATGGTTCAATTCTTGAAGCTGTCACTCAATTTGTCACGTGGCAAAAGTCTCTTGTGGTCCAAAGTTGTAAACAAATGCAATGTGTGATCATACTTTTCTCTCATTGGTCAGAAACCAAACTATGGTTGTTTTCCAAACCACGTTCTACACTAGTTGTGCCCACTCAGTTGCAAGAAATTCAGTATGTACTACTCAGTATACAAAAAACTTGCAAGAAAAATAGTTGAAATTCCGAGAATTAAGTCAGAGTTGAGATGATAAAGTCAGAATTCTAAAGAAAAGTCAGAATTCAAGGATTCAAGGAGTTTTATTGTCATTCATCACATGTAAAACATGGATGGAACGAAATTAGGTTACCCTGATCCAGGAGCAAGCCCAATTGTAGAAATGAGAATGAATAAATATATACAAATATACAAATAAAAACGAGAATAAAAGAAGAACACAATCAATTAGCCTTTGTAATAAATAGATAGAATAAAATAATATTCTGATTTTTTTTTTAATTCTGATATCAAAGTCTGAATTCTTAAAAAAAAAAGTCAAAATTCTTAGAAAACATTCAGAATTTTTGAAAAATTTAGATTGGAATTCTGGAATTTAAGTCAAAATCTAATTTCAAATTCAGAATTCTTAGGGAAAAAAGTCAGAATTTGTGAAAAAAAAGGGTCAACAGTCTGAAATCAAAGTCAAAATTCTGATAATTAAGTCAGAATTATTCTAAAACAAGGTCAGAATTCTTAGAAAAAAGTCAGGATTCCTGACAAAGAAAGTCAGAATTCTGAAATTAAAGTTAGAATTCTGAGAAAAAAAGGTCAGAATTCTAACTTTAATCTGAGAAGTCTGACTTTTTCTGAATTTTTTCTCTGAATAAACTCGAAAAAAAATTATTGGCTCCTTTTTTGTGGCCCTTATTCCCCTCTGTAGTTTTCCGACAAGTGTACATGTGCATTTTCCAAGTATTTGATTCTGCTTTTCTGAACTGATCTGGAGACTTTTACTGAAAAAACAGGCAGTTGGTGCGACAGAGTCACAGATCATTTTCTTATAAAGGAACGGAGGGTAGAATATACATGTAAATAAACACATTTAAAACGTAGGCCAGGGAGAAAATGAGCTTCCCCTCCTTGAAAGACCAGCAGCCACCACTGGTGTTCACATGTTCACTGTTTTGGAACGACTGCCCAAACAAATCAGGTCCAAATAAAACCTTAAATTTATAAAAGTTTAGGCAAAGGTACTTCTGAACACTGCAAAAACTGAAATCTAAGCAAGTCATTCTGTCTTATTTTTAGTCAAATATGTTTTACTATTCTTGATTTGAGCCGCATTTACTAGACAAGGTCATGAAAATGTCTCATTTCAAGTTTTTTAAAGACAAAAATGAGGCATCAATTGCTTGTAACAAGTCAAAAAAAAATCAACCAATGGGATAAGATAAAAGATTCTTGTTTTAAGACATCTTTCTCATTTCAAGAAACTTCCCGGGTGAATTCGTCTTATGGCTCATTTATCAATCTTGACTTTTTTCCCCAGTTTTGACTTTATATCTAAGAATTTTGACTTTCTACCTCAAATTTCTGACTTTTTATCTCATTATTCAGACTCTTTTCTTCATAATTATGACTCTAAATCTCATGGTCTTGACTTTTCTATCCTTATAATTTTGACTGGATTGACTTAAAATGTTGTTTTCCATTAAAATTTTGACTGAAACACATAATTTTGACTTGTTATCTTGTTGTTTTGAGTTTAAAACACAAAAGTTTGAGTTTCTTTATTCCACGATTTTAAATATTTTCCCAAAATTTTGAGTTGAACCTTAAAATTTTGACTTTTTATCTCATTATTTTACTTTAAACCCCAAAGTTTGACTTCATTTATCCCATGATTTAAAAATAAACCTGCCAATGGGATAAGATAAAAGATTCTTGTTTTAAGACATCTTTCTAATTTCAAGAAACTTCCCGGGTGAATTCGTCTTATCCTATTGGCTGATTTTTTTGACTTGTTACAAGCAGTTTACACCTCATTTCTGTCTTAAAAAACTTGAAATAAGACATTTTTATGACCTGGTCTGGTGAATGTGGCTCAAATTAAGAACAATAAGACAATTTTTACTACAAATAAGACAGAATGACTTGCTTAGATTTCTGTTTTTGCAGTGAACTAGATGACATTAGGTAGGTGATGGAGTCTGGCGTTCCTTTAGTCCTCGACCACTTCTTCACAAAACAGTTTTAGTTTAAAAGAAACAAACGTTTTGCCTTTGTTTGTCTTATCGTACATCTCAAGCTTATGGTCAACTCGCCTGATCTACTCAGACTTTTACTAAATGCTTTCCTGCTGGAACATCTTCTGGTCCAAGCAGTTTAATCTTCAGTTTGTATCTTTGTTGTGGTCTTAAATCACTTCAGTTAAGCTCCCACTTGTCGAAAACCCATCGTCCTTTGAAAAGATTTGATTTGACATTGAGACTTGAACTAACAGACCTGAGCCTTACTCTAACCCAGCATGAACTTTTTGCAGTAACATGCACGAAAATCTTTTATCGGCCTTGTAGCATCTCACAGTTTTCTTATTCTCGAGAGCAAGTAGACGAGCATGAGTTGTGTCCAGTTTGAAAAGCCGCCTGTTGTGTTGTTAGTTTTCACCTTAAAATCTAGTCTGGACATTAGGATGAAACCCTGGTGCACTTGTTTTCTGGTGTTGCGTTCAAAGACACCTGTTTCCTCTCTGTCTGTCTCTGAACATCTCTGTGTAACTCTGAACCATCCTTCCTCTCCACGCACTCAGATGACATGACTCCACGGACCGTCCACTCTGGCAGTACGTCCACCATCCTCTTTTCTTTCCTGTGATCAGAAAAACCACTTTGGTTCTTACAAATTTCATTTTCTTTTTCTTTTAACTCATAACTTTTTACCATCTTATTTAATTCTGATGAAGCTCTGAATCAAATTTGACTAAGTTTTCTATATCAGTTGATGAATATTTCCATTATTCTTTTCCTGTGTGTCCTGTTTTAAACCTGTTGTCCACTTTGTGTCGTTTCAGTTGATGACAGCCTCGGTTTCCTGCCGACTTTCGGCCCGTGTTTCGTCAACCTATACGGCAGCCCAAGAGAATTCACCGCCTTCAACGATCCACACGAGGCGCTCAACCTCGGAAAAGTAACTTTGTGTTGTTTGGAAATCCAACTTGAGAAAAAGAAGAAAAAAACGCCAACCGAACACGAAACACTGACCATCATTTATAACTTCAAGACAACCCAACAACCAAGGATCAACCACAGATTATAATTAGTAACTAAGAAATCAACAATTATAAACTACTTAAAATGTAAAAAAGAATCCATATATTTACTTTTTAGTCTCTTTTCTTTTAAAAGTGTCAGGTTTTGTAACTGTGGGATCCCAAAACAGACCAAAGGTCGAGTTTATTTTCGTGTAAAGTTGTCAGGTTGTGTTTGATGCCACTGAGTAAAAGAAGGATCTTGAGTTAAGGGCAGTTTGAGGGAAATAATCTGAGATGAGCTGTGGATAACCAAAAGTTAGTTTAAAACCTGTACCTTTTAACAAATAAATAATTTCTTGGCAGTTCTGTAGCTGTGTCTTATGTAGAAAATCTCAACCAATGTCAATGGGATTTTTCCAATCTTTACCAAAAACTGCCTGGTTAAAAAAATCTCAATACTTTGTGCCCAAAGATGTCGATATTTGTTCTTAAACCAAATATCTGGTCTTTTAATTTTGATTTTCATTAACTGAATATAAAAAGCAGATTTGGCATAATTGGGTTCAATGATGTGACGCCTACTTTTCCTGTTTAACCAGTTTAAAATCACTTTAAGTCAATCTAAGTATATCCATTTCCCTGTTTGGCATCATTAACGACGTGTTTTATATGCACTGACAAAATTATGGAGCACTTATGTCCATCATTATACACAAACAAATGTTGTCTGAATATGTTCATTTTATGAAATATCCTCAAAGGGGACCAATCAAGAAAAACACAATTTTGGAAATTTTAATTTTGAATTAAAATTAATAGTGATGTTTAAGACAAATTGTTGTGACTCAAATTACTTTTTTTCAAGGCTGTCCTTTTAATTCAACTTTAAAAACACGTAAATCTCTTAACTTTTTTTTTTTTTTTTTGCATATATGCAGAAACCAAATATGGATTCTTATTTTTAGTATTTTAAAAATGGCCTTTTCAAAAGTCTTATCCGTCCGTGACTCTTTGACATTTGATTAAATGTTTCAGCCTTTGCTGTGTTTCAGGGGGAGGGCGTGGCGTACCGTGGTCGCATCTTAATGGAACTAACGACAAAGCTGGCTGACAAACCGGAGCAGAAAACTGAAGAAATTTCATCAGACGACCTCCTGGTGGTGGAGGTAAGAGTTGATTTTTAAACAACTGTGTTTTAATTGCTGCTTTTTGACATGTGGTGATAAACAGCAGATCCCGCTCTTCTCTTTGTCGCCGAACAGAAATTCCTCAGAAAGAGAAAATACTCGCTCTTCGTGGCGTTTTATTCAGCCACGCTCCTGCAGGACGTCGACGACGCCATCCACTTTGAAGTCAGTATCGGTAACTACGGCAACAAGTTTGACTACACCTGCCTCCCTCTGGCCTCCACCACCCAGTTCAGCAGAGCCGTGTTTGACGGTAGGTCAAAGGTCAAAGGTTGCGCTGACAGCGGCGTGGTTTCTCTGGAACCTCAGAGATGTTTTATTTTGTATAAATGTTATATCTCGTGTGTTGGCTCCAGGTTGCCACTACTACTACCTCCCCTGGGGAAACATTAAGCCTGTGGTGGTTCTGTCCTCTGAGTGGGAGGATATCAAACCCAGGATTGAAGCTCTCAACATGCTGCTGTCTATAATTGATAGACTGGTAAGTGTTTGGTTCATCCTGGATGCTCACATCGAACATATAAGAACATGGAAGAACTTATGAACATGTTTGTTGTTCCTTTAGGAGACAAACCTGCAGAGAGTGAACCTGGAAGTGAAAACCGGCAGCGACCTGGAGGAGGTGGAGCTCAGGGTGGTGGAGCTTTTAGATCAAGTCATCGAAGACTGCAGGTATAAGTTAACTTCAAACTCCAAGAGCATGCTGCATTTCTTCTAGAAACCACAATTCCAGTGAAGTTGAGATGTTGTGACATGTTTTAAGGAAACTAATTGTTGAAGCTTTGGAGCTGGAATTCTTTCACATTCTTGTTGACGAACAACTTCAGTTGCTCAACAGTCCGGGGTCTCTGTTGTTGTATTTTCTGCTTCATAATTTTCCAAATATTTTCAATGGGAGACAGGTCAGGTCAGTCTAGTAGCTGCACTCTTCTACTACAGAGCCACGCTGTTGTAACAGGAGCAGAATGTGTCTTGGTTTCATTGTCTTGCTGAAATAATCAGGGACGTCCCTGAAAAAGACAAAGTGTCTTGGATGGCAGCAGATGTTGCTCCAAAACCTGTTTGTACCTTTCAGCATTAATGCTGCCTTCACAGATACTGGGACAGTTACCCATGATGCACTGGGCACTAACACACCCCCATACCATCACAGATGCTGCTTTTGAACTTTGCGCTAAGAACAAACTGGATCGTCCTTTTCCTCTTTGGCCCGGAGGACCATGATTTCCAAAAAGAGTTCTGCAGCGTTTGTGTGTGTTGTTGATGTCTGACTTTGTCTTTGCATGGTAGAGTTTGAACTGTCACTTGTAGATGTAGTGATGAACTGTGTTAACTGACAATGGTTTTCTGAAGTGTTCCTGAGCCCACGTGCTAATATCTTTTACACAATGATGTGGGTTTTTAATGCAGCGCCGCCTGAGGGGTCAAAGGTCACGGCCATTCAATGTTGGTTTTGGGCCTTGCTGCTTACGTGCAGAGATTTCTCCAGATTCTCTGAATCTTTTGATGATATTATGGACTGTAGATGATGAAATCCATCAATTCCTGCAGTTGAGAAACATTGTTCTTAAACTGTTGGACTATTTGCTCATGCAGTTGTTGACAAAGTGGTGAACCTGGCCCCAATCATGACACTCACCTGTTTAAATGAACCTGTTCACCTGTGGAATGATCCTAACAGCTGTTTTTTCAGCATCAGCAACTTTATCAGACTTTTGTTCAACCTGTCTAAGATTTTTAGGAACGTGTTGCAGCATCAAATTTGAAATATGTGAATGTTTGCTAAATTTTTGGGCTGCATTTATTCACTCTCTCTCTCTCTCTTTCTCCTTCAGTGAAGAGCTGCCCTCGATCGACCACTGGCAGTGTGCAACCCCCCTGGACCGCTCCCTGAGGCACATCCGGACCCTCCACCTGCAGCAGATCGTAGCGGGGGCGCTGGCTCTCAAACACGGACCGGCCACTGAGCTCTCCACGGTGATGGAGCAGGCGGAGGACTGGGCGAGCAGGCTGAGGAACATGGCGGAGGAGGTGAAGCAGAAACTCAGCAGTTTAGAGGCTTTAACAGAAATTAGTAAAGAGGTTATAAGGTGTTTCCGTCTCTCGTTCCAGCCCCAGAACAGCCTCCCTGACATCGTGATATGGATGCTGCAGGGCGACCGCAGAGTGGCGTACCACCGCATCCCAGCCCACACTGTCATCTTCTCTCAGGGGCATTGTGGGAAACACTGTGGGCAGCTGCAGACCGTCTTCCTAAAGGTAAACAAGGCATTAACACAACATTGGGACTCTTTGTAGTCCCTCAATCAACTCTGATCTGCAACAAAGAGTTTGTTTTTGTTTTTGGCAGCGTCCTCAGAGCAGCGGCGGAGAAGCCAAACTCCCAGGTCAGCTGAGGGTGAAAGTCTGGTTCGGATTGGCTGCTGACACTAAACACTTCAACCAATACGCTGAAGGGAAACTGTCGGTGTTCGCTGAGACGGTAAGAGAGTTTTAGACGTAGCAGCAAGAAGAAATCCAGAAGCAGATTTATCGAACATTCTTTAAACCGTCGATACTTTCATCAGATAAAGTCTCAACATTGTCAGCGAAAGATTTGAGTTTTTCTACTGGTGAGAAAAGTCCAGACTCTCTTTTAAGCCCTTGTTTTGTCAAAAAGTGGCACATTAGTATCAGGAAAAGTTTATTATCTTATCTTGAGATCAAATTGTAATGATTTGAGGCCATAAACAAAAACTACAGTTGTGACTGACTCGTGCTTATGTCACCTTCAGGTCTTCTGTTCCCATTTTCAAAGAATTTGATTTCGTTGATGTTTCAAGTTTGGACCATCATGACTAAAAATCTTCATCCATCTGCTTCTTTCTTTTCCCAGTATGAAAACCAAACCAGACTGGCCCTGGTGGGCAGTTGGGGAACTACAGGTCTGACTTACCCCAAGTTCAGCGACGTCACCGGGAGAGTCAAACTCCCCAAAGAGAGTTTCAAACCCTCACCTGGATGGACCTGGGCTGGGGACTGGTTCATCAGTCCAGAGAGGACGTAAGTGACCAACCTTTCTTTTTAAACCACCTTTGGGAAGTTTGGAGCCTGGCATTTGTGTGTTTTGTCCACTTAAATAACATTTTTCCATGTTTTCTGTAAAATAAATCGCTCAGTTATTTTGTATCCACTGCATTATCTCATGAAACACAACGTCCAAAATGAAGTTTTCAATTGTTGATGCTTGTGTCACTTTTTCTGTCATATTCAGTCTCTATCTTTTGTACTTTATAGTTCTACATCCCAAAAATTATTCGAATATCAACCCCGTGAACTCACAGCAGAGTTAAACTTCTTCAAATTTTGTCATAATCACACAAACTTTTTAAAATGTACATATGAAATTATCCCTGAATTTTACGACAATTGGGTGAAATACACAATTTAACTTCTCAAGAATAATTTCCAAATTGTATTGTAAGCAACTGTTTTGTTCAGTTTCTTTGAAATTTCCTCCAAATTTCAAGGTTAGCAGGTTAAAATTAGTCAATAAGCTGTAGCTAATATAACAAAAATACATTCAATAAATCAGCACCTATTTATCACTTGCTTTTCTGGAAATAGCAGAATAATTCTCTTTACATTTAGTGGTGAATAATTGAAATTATTTATTCACTAATTGTCAACTGATGACCTGGAAATTTTTAAGAAATTGAACAAAACAGTTACTTACCAATTGTGACTTGTTTATGATTAAGTTCAAACGTTATTTTAAAGAAGCTATGTGCTTGTTTTCACCCAAATATAAAGAAATTCGGATAAATTTCAAATAAATAAAAAGAAAGTTGGCCTAATTATAACCTAATCAAGATGAAACTTTTTGGACCTGTAAAGTGAAATGTTTCCTTCATATTCCAGAAAGTGAAAGTATAGAATAAAAGTTGAAGAAAAAAACTTAGTTCACTCATTTCAGGCGACTGCACATGTTGAAAAACACTGAACTAATGTGCTGGAAGATCTCAGGAGTCAGCGTATGGATTTGTGATCCCTCAGGTTGCTGTTTGACGTGGACGCCGGTCACATGACCTTTGCAGAGGAGGTGTTTGAAAACCAGATGAGGCTGCCGGGGGGGCAGTGGATCGGGATGCCAGAGGGCTACACCGATGTGGTGAGTGAGTGTTTGAGTTTCTACAGTTTCATGACTCCTCTTCTGTCTGTTAAACCATAAAATGTTCATTTGTGTGTCAGAACGGGGAGAAAGCGGTGCCAAAAGATGAAATCGAGTGCCCGCCAGGCTGGGTTTGGGAGGAGGTGGAGTGGAGCGAGGATCTGAACAGGGCGGTGGACGATCAAGGTGCTCACAAAAACACCGTCCAACAACAAATGTGACATGAAACAAGGTTTGAAAGTCCTGATCTGTTCTGAGTTTGTGTGTTTGTGTCTCCAGGATGGGAGTACGGCATCACCATCCCTCCAGACCGCCGTCCAAAGTCTTGGGTTCCGGCTGAGAAAATGTACCACACCAACCGGAGGAGGAGGTGGATCAGACTGAGGAGACGAGACCAGCAGAAGATGGACGCTCTGAAAAAGGTAGAAAGAAAGAGAAATATCACATTAGTTAGATTTCCAATCAGAGGCAACATACATTTATCAGAGAATATGAACGATAACACAAAAACTGTTCTGTCACTCATGGTTAGTGGTTGGGAGAAGACATTTATTATCAAACAACTGTTAACGCTTTTTAAATCATAAAAACAAAAGAAACTTCCAGAATGACCCTGATGAAAAGTTTCCATCCCCCAGTTCTTAATAGCGTGTATTTCCCCCTTTAACATCAATAACATGAGGGTCTTTATTTTCTCAAAAAGCCTCCAGTTCCTGCAAATTCTTGGTGTGTCTTGCATGAACTGCAGGTTTGAGACTGAGATGGCCACTCCAGAACCTTCACTTCAGGTCCACTTGTCCTTGTGTTTTGGATCATTGTCATGTGTGAACGTCCAAGTACGTCTCATGTGCAGCTTCTGGGGCTGATGAGTGTAAATTTTCCTCCAGTATTTTCTGATAACATGCTGCATTCATCCTTCATTCATCAGTTTGGAGCAAGTTTCCTGAGCCTTTGTAGCTCACACATCCCCAAAACATCAGTGATCCACCTCTCTTTTCTACTGTTACCCACAATTCTTTTGCTTCCCCCCATGACTCAGAATCCAGAAATGTCAGATCAGCACTGGATGAAAGATGCAAGAGTCTGTCAGGAGCTTAGAAACTCACTGACCTTTTTTTTTTTTTTTTTTTTGTAATTCTTTATTTTTTGACCAAAAAGATCATTTCTTTGACATACAATTAAACATTTCTTTTTCACAGTACTTTTCCGTTTTTTTTTGATATATTACACATATGTAGAATTTTACTCATCTTCTTCTCTGACCTTTCTCACAAAATTTTGTACACATTCATTATCTCTGTTTACATTCAAAATATTCATTTAACATCCACATATGTCTACGTCTCACACAAGAAACCAAACTGGGAACAAAAGAAACAAAGGGAGTTTACATTAAAACCGTGTCATTTGGGGGAGTGAAGGGGCACAAACCATGGTGGAGTCATACAAAGTCTTCTCTTAATGGAGTAATAAATTCAAGCCAGTTATTCCAAGTAAAATAAAATTCAACTTTTTTTTTTTTTTTTTAATTCTTAAAATTTTACAAAGACCAAACCCCTCAAGAAATAAAAAATAAATAAATAAAAAGGGGGAAACAGAAATCAATTTCAGACAAATGATGGTTGTATTGGCATGACAAACCTTATCCATCTTTCCCATCTATTCAAAAAAATTTCCTGTTTCAGTCTCAAAGCAAAGGTAATCCTCTCCATCATAAACACATCATAAATTACGTCAATCCATTCTTCCACGGTAGGACTTCCAGGTTTCAACCACCTTCTTGTAATGGCTTTTCTGCTGGCAGCACTTAGGATCTGAAATAAGTATTTGACATTATTGGAAACTCACTGACCTTTTATACACACACACTGATTAAAGCAAATGGATCACAGGTGAGGATGGTTACCTTTAGGAGACATTCAAACACATTTGTGTCGACTTGTGTTCATGTTATCAGGACAAAAACACCAGAGGATGGAAACTTTTTTCATTAAGTTTTAAAAAGAGTAAACACAGTTGTTTGTTGATAAATGTCTTCACTCAACCACTAACCATGAGTGAAAGGAGAGTGATTGTGTTATCATTCATATTCTCTGAGAAAAGATGCTGTTGAAGTTCTCTTTACTCGCCTCTAGATGGCATCATAGTCGCACAAATGAGCAGCAGAGGAGCTGAACACACAGATGAGTGTGTGTGATGTGTGTGTGTATGTGTTCACAGCAGCGTCCAGATGACACAGAGCGAGAGGGCTGGGAATACACCTCCCTGTTCGGCTGGAGGTTCCACCTGAAGCCCAAGAAGACGGACAGCTTCAGGAGGCGCAGGTGGAGGTATCGCATGGAGCCGCTGGAGAAGACGGGACCGGCGGCCATCTTTGCTTTGGAGTGTTCTCTGGTAAAGAGAAAGAAAGAAACACTCACTTTAACGGTTACAGTCACCCCCCTTTCTATGCCTTGATCTGTTTTTACCAATGGAAACGTAAATATAGCTACTATCTCAGAGCAGCAGTGTGCAACTTACATTTTCCCGGGTCAAACTGGTGCATCTGACACTGTGTTTACACTTTGGTTTTCTTCACTATATCAAGGTTTATATCCATATAAAAAGTCAGAAGAAGCAGGAGTGTCCCTTTTCCCCCTGTGTGGTTTATATTCACCTTAAACTTCACCCTGATCAGTTTTTGGAGACTGTAATGTTGATCTGCGCTGTGAATTCACTCACACACATTACGCACCAGCTGATAGTTTGTTTGTCTTCTGTCTCTCTGGGATAGAAGTTGTAGTTTGGGTCTTTCCTCTATGCATTAGCCAGATAAAGAAATCTTAAGTAGTTTTAAGCCCAGAAAAAAAGAAAACCTTAAAAGTGAACCCCGACTGTAAGGACTAATAGGCATGAATCTGCTTAAATGTTTCTCTCAAACTAGAATTTGTTGTTAAAAGACATAACGAATTGGTTTTTCTTTAAAAAAAATACAGTTTAAAACAGTTTCTGTCATTCAGGCGCAGCCATTGTTTTACAGCCGCAATGCATTCTGGGTTGATGACGTAGATTGGTTGCTTGGTGCCGAGCATCTGGATTTGTCCGTTTACTCACTACTAGTCGCCGTAAGTCACGAGGTTTGAGGAGGGAAAAAAACATAATAATGCCACATGTGGCTGCTTTTGGGTGCACTTTTCAGTCCAAAGGAAACAAGGAGACTGATGTTAGTCTGCACAGCTTCCCAAAAGACAAGAAAAGAAGGAAGTTGTGGGAAATCTCTTGTGGGTGTAAACAACTTCCCATGGAGCCGCAGCTATGTTCTGGCCACTTCTCCCCAGAAGCATTTGCTGCATTTAGCCGGCCCATGCTGATGAAAGAGCTGACAGGTGTGGGTCATTATAAACGGAGACTAAAGCCAAATGCTGTGCCGACTATTTTCCAACACAAACCCACAAAACTTCCTCTGGAAACCACTGAAGTCCGCTCCAGGACTTATATGATCCTGTATGAGATCCAGCCCGGTGCAACCATATGACATCACTACCCAGAGATTTTATTATCAGTCTTATGTAGCTGGTAAAAACACTGATCATTCAGGAAAATGACGTTCTGGTAGCCAGGGTAACTTTTAAGTCACACCAAAACAGGCTAGGTCCCCCACCAGGCTGTAAATTTAGAGGGAAGGAGTTGCTGTTCACCAAATATAAAGAAAACAACCAAATATTATTTTCAGCTCAGAGAAGTACTTAAAGCACTTTCTTTTTCTTTTTATGTAACACTGCGCCTAAAATAAGACAAGCATTCCTCTTCACATTATTCCTGTTTAAAAATCATTCACATTATATGAAAGTTAGGGTAAGCGATAAAAAGGTGGTGCACCTAAATTTTGAGTCAGTGCGTCTCAAAAACATAACTATGTCGCACAACTGCAACCGACACAAAGAGTTCGAGACAGCACAAAATATCTGTCCCAAACAATAAAATTCACCATCCCCCCGACTTTTTATTTACTGCTCGACTACTGCTTGTGTCTTAGGTAGGAGACGGTTTTGGCCACAGACGTTATGTTCCTGTGGTTTTCAGGACATACTTACCTGTGCTTTTACTTTCTAAAGCAGTGGTTCCCAAAGTGGGGGTCGGGACCCTTTGGGGGGTCGCGAGACATTGATAGGGGGTCATGGAATGTGTCCCAAAATCGAAAATTATGAAAAATTCATGAACATTTTATCCATTATTGTGAGAATAAAAGCAAAAATTGGGGTGAAAGATAATATAAAATTATGCAAACAGAAAATGTTTTATCTGTTTTTCACATTTCTTTGTTCAAGTTTGATGCCGTGAACTCAGCAAAGTGCACATTAGTCGGTAAATTTTCTATCTATCAGTTAAATTAAGTATCCTCAGGGAGGGTTTTGTTGGTTTTTGTCTGTTTTTGGATTGTCCCATTAGTGTTGCACCACAGCAGGGGGTCACCAGTCTCTAACGCTGCTATTTTGGGGGTCACAGGCGGAAAAGTTTGGGAACCCATGATCTAATAATAATAATAATAATACATTTTATTTCAAGGCGCCTTTCACGACACCCAAGGTCGCCTTAAAAAAGGTAAAAATCACATAAAAACAAAATAAAGTTAAAAACAGCAATATAAAAGCAATAGAATAAGGGACAATATTAAAACAGCAGTTAAAAACAGTATGTATTGTGAAACAGATGAGTTTTAAAGCTTTCTCTTTCTCCCACAGAGCAGCATCGAAGACAAGAGCGATGACAAGTCGGTCACAACCACCTTCGGAGTCAACAGACCAACTATTTCCTGTTTCTTTGACCGTGGAACTCGATACCACCTGCGCTGTTACCTGTACCAGGCCAGAGACCTGCTGCCCATGGACAAAGACAGTTTCTCAGGTATTGAGGGGAGGATTTATGGGTATTGGCGCCATCTAGTGACCAGAACATGTGACTTTGTGACTTCCTGAAAGAGTCTGAAGAGTGAGACAGAACTAGAAATTTAGAGGTTATCATCCAGATTTGATGGAAGAGGATGAAAGAGGAAGAGTTAGAGGCTAGAGGACGAAAGAGGGAGCAGAGTGGGGAAAAAAAAGAAAAAGAGAAAATGTTTTTCTTTTATTCGAAAGAAGGTCATGGAAACTGCAGCTTCTGTGTGCGTTAATCAGAAAGAGACCGCAGACTCAGATGTGAAAACAGAGACGAGGCTTTAGAAAACAGAGGGATGGATGGACGGAGGAAGAGAGAAATGATAGATGACGCTTAGAAGAAACACACACACACCCACACACACACACACACGCTGAGTGTAATGGATGAGTAGAGTTGATGGATGGGCTTCAGTCGTGTGTTAATCTGCTGTTTAACGGCGTCTGCGCGGCCGTGATTAAAGACCGCGTCAGCTATCGAAGACTGGAGTCTGCGTTTCTTCGCCTGCTCCGTCTTTTTCTCCCGTTCGTCCATCTTTCGGTCGTTCTTCTACACTTGAGTCTTTCTTTCTGGAAGCTTCACGGAGAAAACTTGAAGCTGAGCAGGTGTTTTAGTTTCATCTAAAAAGTCAGAATGATCTCGTTCAGAGCTGCAAAAGTCCACGAAAAAATGATTTCATGATATTTAGAGCAAAAAAATCAGATCTGAGAGGCTCGAAAATCTGCGAGAGTGTGTGGTGAAAACTCTTACCTCTGTGGCTCCTGTTTGCCACACACACACACACACACATGGACACACACACTTACATAACCCCCCTGGGCTGTTTGTATTGCTGTTTATATGAGCTAATGTGCTGTTGGGAGTCGACTGTAATTGAATGGGTCACCATGGGTGGTGTGTGTGAACATTGTGAGTGTGTACAGTGTGTGTGTGTGTGTGTGTCAGTTCTAAGGTTAATTGAGGGCTGGTGGGAAAATGCAACTTCGCTTCTGTTTACTCTTTCGCTAACGGCTCCGTAGAGACTCTTTACTCGGCCTGAAATAACAAACTACTCACTTTGTGTTCGTGTGTGTGTGTGTGACTGTACATTAGTGTGTGTTCGAAGAGTGTGGAGCTCTGTGTGTGATTGTGTGTGTGTGTGTGTTAACATTGAGGAGAGTGGTCGTGACCTGGAATAACAAACTTCTTGGAGCGGCGTTCCCAGCTCGATGTTTCAAGCTTG
The DNA here is from genome assembly GCA_008086565.1 of Thalassoma bifasciatum. NCBI lineage: Eukaryota > Metazoa > Chordata > Actinopteri > Labriformes > Labridae > Thalassoma > Thalassoma bifasciatum. The sequence goes on from RPOG01001191.1 coordinate 46,494, forward strand.
GCATTCCCAAGCTGATGATGTCACTGACGCCAGACACATGCGAGTGTTTGTCCTTCTATACTTGTGAGGACCCGCCTTGAGATTATTCTGCTGCCTAAAACTGACCCAGAATCTGTACATGCTCAGATGTGAAGCTTTTTGATCCAACGTGTGAGTGTTTTAAGTCAAAGAAATGTCCGTATCTCTTTTCCAGACTCCTACGCCATCGTGTCGTTCCTCCATCAGTCGCAGAAAACCGTGACCATTCGCAACACACTCAACCCCACCTGGGACCAGACGCTCATCTTCTACGAGGTGGAGATTTTCGGAGACCCTGAAGTCACCATGGCAACTCCCCCCAACGTCGTGGTGGAGCTCTACGACTCAGATACATATGTGAGTTTCTAGGATACATGAACTGTAATCCGATTCAAGAAACAGAAAAACGTCCAACCCATTCAAAATGTATTTATAAAGCGCATTGGAATATTGAAATACTTGCCAGTATTATACGGGACGTCATCTCTGTCTCTACATGGTTGCATGTTCGCATTTCTCCTCTGCTCTCTGTATCCAGCACAACAGAGTTCTGCCCCAATGCACACACAGACACACAAACACATGTTGTGATATTTATCTTTCATCCAGAGGGCAGATAAAGAATCGGGAAAAATAATGTCACAACCACCACAAGATTTATTACCCTGAGGTTATCCCCCTGACTCTCAGCTTCTTATTCTCACATTTGTGATCTCTAAAAGTCCTGGTAACACTTAAGAAATACTTAACACAAGCTTCAAGGATTAGAAAAAGCTGCACAAGTCTTCAAAGTTGGCTCGCCCACTGTTTTGGAGATGCATCATAAATTGATAGATACTCACTCCACTGGGAACATTTTTGATTTTTGCATTTCTGCAGCATGATTGAGTCACTTAAGCAAATTTTTGTCCTGTTTATTGAAATAAAAATTGCAGTAATGCGTTAATTTGGGGTCAAATCTGCTCTGATATGCATGAGCAAAGACGTGGTGTGTCTGTCTAAAGCTCCGACACAAACTCTTACAAAAATTAAAACAATCAAAGTCACTAGTTTGTAATCTGCCACAGCAAAAAGCAGTGAGTAGATGGAAAAAAAGAACCTATACACCGCAAAAAATTGAAATCTAAGCAAGTCTTATTTAAAGGAAAATGTCTTTATTGACTTGAAATGGGCCACATTCATTGGATCAGTCCAGAAAAATTTCAAGATATTTAAAGAAGAAATTAGGTCTGAATGTGTGTTACAAGTAAAAGAAATCCACCAATGGGAAAAGAAAAAGTTTTTTTATTTCAAGAAGCAACTTTTTCTTATCCCATTGGCAAATTTGTAACTCGTTCCAAGCAATTCAGACCTCATTTTTTTCTTTAAATATTTTGAAATACCTCAATTTGTGGCACTGAACGTGTTTTTATTTTGGTACAAATCCAACATTTTACATAACAGCGATTCAGATTTGCATAGTTCCAAAAAACTCAACAACTTTTGTCTCCTACTCATGTTGTTTACTTCTTTTGAAACGGTTCTTTCTTTCATTAAATTGATTGTTTTTGTGATGGTGTTGAACCTGAAGGGTGCAGACGAGTTCATGGGTCGCTGTGTGTGTCAGCCCTCCCTCACCTCCTCCCCTCCTCTGGCCTGGTTTCCGATTCGCTTAGGGGACAGGAACGCCGGCGAGCTCCTGGCTGCCTTTGAGCTCATCCGCAGAGAAAAGGTCAGAGGTCACCAAACATCACGGACATTATTTTCAACGCTCTGCTTCCAACTCTTCATTTACTTCCAGTTTCTTTTCAATAACTTCTCTCGATCTTTCGCCTCCACAGCCAGCGGTCCACCATCTTCCAGGTCAAGAGGTCGGTTTACTTTCATCCACTTCCATTTCTTTGCTTGTCTTTGAATTTGCTGCTTCTTAATCACTTTCCTGTCTCACCTGCAGGGAGACATCATGACCTCCACCCACGTCCTCGATGAGGTAAAAAAAAGTCAAAAATTAAATGACAATAAATGAAGAAATTGTGTTTTTTAGTGTGTGACATACAAATAAAAACATCTGCATAATCTAGTCCAGGAATTTAACTGGAGCCGCATCTGGCTTCTGTCAAATAATGAGCAGTGGAAACTTCTTAAAAGTGAAAAGTGATGTTATCATGAATCATAACATCAAAAATAAGGACTTACTCAGACTAATTTAAACACTGGTGGCTCAAGACTTGACTCCAACGCTGCTTCATATTTCCCTCTCTATGTTTAAATTCTACACCTATAGTTAAGTTTTATCTATATCTTCCCTGCTTTTTACATTTTTTGTCTCTTGTCTTCTCAATGTTCCCTCCTCAGTTGATGTTTCCTGGATTCCTCCCTGAAAAGCTGCAGCAATGGGTACAAATCAAACACGACCATAAAATAAGAATATGTATATTAAAAAAAAAAAAACACTAAAACACGCTCGTCCTGTTTCATGTTGACGTGTCATAACGTAACTTTACTAACTCTTCATTTCCTGTTACAATCACTTATTGCTATGTTTTTTTTTTGATTGTTTGTAAAAGTATATTCTGTTTATTTTGTATGGAAGGCCCGAAGAGACATTTTCATTTTTTTAAACTTAACCTCCTTAGACCTGGCGTCTGAATATGTGGACATCACATTTCTGCCTCACAGACTCACAAAACTTCATTTTTTAAAACTTTAATCTATTTGTCACATTTAGAGACACTCCCCCCCATCATCTTTTGGTGATACCACAACTTTACACCCATTTCAGTGAGAGAAAAAGTGTAGTTATGAACAATAATACTTTTAACTAAGAACTAGTAACTATCTGATTACACTAAAAGCATAACTTCCTTTACAAAGACCAAATTTAGTTTTATACTTATCAGGTCTTACTGATCCTAAATAGCAAGGAACATTTAAAAATACACACCAGACCAAAGCTGGGGTCTTGAGAGGTTAAATTGTCACAAAAAACTCATAAAACGAAATGAAAAATTACTTTTGTCTGAGTGTTTGGGAAGGGCTATACGCGCTGTGATTGGCTCATCATGTCTGAGGGCGGGACTTAGCCATAGGCCAGTTGTATTCATCATGACTCAGTCAAGTTTGCAGGAATAAGAAAGAATGTATACTTTAGCTCTGCTTCTACAAGTTAATTGCCAGGTTTAATAAAGAATTGCATGTCTTGATTTGACTGACATAAGTGTTAACGATCTGTTATGACACATTCACAACAAACGTCATCAGTAGCAGTTGAAGGGTTTTTTTGGTTTGTTTTAAAAAAAGCATGTGTTGTTTTTAGTAAATATTTTTTTGCACCCTGTTGACGCCGCCGTTCTTTTGTTTGTAGCCGGAAGAGTCGGACCTTCCTCCACCTCCACCTCAGAGAGAAGCAAACGTCTTTATCGTTCCTCAGGGAATCAAACCTGTGCTGCAAAGAACTGCCATCGAGGTAAAGTTCAACCTTTATATCTTTGATCTCATGTAAGCTTCTGTTTTAGCTTCAATTTGCAACATTTTTGTCCGTTCTTAAAGGAAAACTTTCACATTTTTCTGCAACGATTTATTTTGTCCGTCTATTATGAAATGAGACATAAATCAGGATCGACTTCAAACTTGTTGATAAATGTAAAATGAATTATGTTAGTCAGACATAGGCCTTGCTTTTCCTTGACAAATCTTTTTTTTTTCTAAGTTGATAACCATTTTCTCCAAATTAAATTTCTTTCCAATAAACTTAAATGCTTCTTCTTGTCACACCTATACTAAATTTCCAGAATTTTTCTCAAATTTGCCCAGAAAATGCTCCAAATATTCCAAAAAGCTGAGTGGATACTTCCATAAATTTTCCTCTTCCTAATTCTAAAAGAGTTTTTCTCTCTTGCAGAACACAAAAATAATTCAGTCTTGATGTTCAATGAGTAAAATTTCAGAAAATTGTCGTTACTGATGCTTGAAATGAACTTGAATATGAATAAATGTATGTATGCCAATCGCTTGGGCCCTGAAAGCATAGAATATACTTCAAAATGTTGTTGATAAATGCACAAAAAATTGTGACTGGCTTAGCTTAGCTCAATTTAAAAGCTGCAACAGGCAGAATGAGCAAACATGACTATTCCTTCAAACATTTTACTTCATTTAGATTAAAAATGTCACTGTTTTTCTGAGTATACGACAATTTTAAACCAAAGTTCCTGAATTTCCACTAAGTTTTTCCTGAAAAGGCTCAAAATATTCCAGAATGTAAAGTGGTTATTTGCACAAACGCTCTTCTTTTGTTATCTAAAACACTCAAAAGTTCCTTCTCTCCAACATAAGAGAAGAATAATTAAGTCTTAATAGTAAAATTTCAGAAAATTGTTGGTACCAATGCTGATTGAAAACTGTGAAAAAGAACAAATGTACGTGTGCTGATCGTTTAGGCCCTGAAACCATCACATTTTCTGGAGATGTCTTTAAAAACCCTGTGTTGTGAATGATTTTCTGTCCATAAAGAGTGAAATAAATGTGTGTTTTTTTGTCCCGTTGTCAGATTTTGGCCTGGGGCGTCCGTAACCTGAAGAGTTTCCAGCTGGCGAGCGTTACCTCCCCCAGCCTGCAGGTGGAGTGTGGAGGCACCATGATCCAGAGCTGCGTCATCCGCAGCGTGAAGAAGAAACCCAACTTTGATGTGAATAAGCTCATCCTTGATGTGGTGAGAACACACACACACACACACACACACACACACACACACACACAGACGTAATCAGGGCTGAGCTCCCTGCTTTCATTGCTAACGAGCGTCCTGCTGGGATGTGGTTTGTTCACGTCATTAATCTTCATCAGACGAACCACAATAATCGACTCTACTCTTTCTCTGCTCTACTTCCAAACATGGATTCATCTTTAATGAGATTAGAGCTGTGACTTTAAGTTCAACGCTGTTTTTCCGCCCGTAAGGGAGCACGTCAGTGTTGGTATAAAGCAGGGTTGTGTCTTCTAACATGCATCTGTAACAGTCGGGTAAAAGCAGGATGGAAATTTTACAAACACACAAGATACAAGATGTTTTATTTGTCATTACACGTGTTTCAGAGCAACTAAACTACATTTCAGTTTCATACCGTCCAAGAAACATAGTGACATTTAACTGTGGGTCAGCAAGCGTGTGTGGTGCCCCATTTTATTAGATGTGAAAAAGGAGAAACAAGAGGGAGGAAGAGGGGAAAAAAGCAAATACAAGACAAGGCTACTGTAGGGGAAAAAAACACCTCAGCATATAAGCAACATAATAAACTAGGGGTGTGGCGAGATCTCGTGCCATGAGACACAGTTAGCTGATTTATGGCAATAATCTGATTATTTAAATTACTTATTTTTCATTAATCATTTCAGAATTTTAAAGAATATATGGACAACACTTTATATTAGTTACACATATTCACCCTTAACTAGGTGCTTATTAACATCAATATAAGTCGCTTACTAGCCTTTAATTAGCATTTATTAAGCACACATTAACCCCTTATTAATTACAGTTCTTGTGGCACTGCCCCTTTACAAGGCTCTAATAACTTACTGGCTATTCACATCATTATTCAGCAACAACAATACCTTAATTTGTTGTCAATAAGTAATAATTAGGAGTTGATATATGGAAAAGTCTTAATTCATGGCGTAATAGAGATGGATTAAGGGGTTAATGCATGCTTCATAAATATTAATTAGGGGCTAGTAAGCTACTTGTATGCATTCTAACAAGCACCTAGTTAATGGTGAATATGTGTACCTAATATAAAGTGTTACATATAATAAAGGAGTATTTTCTTTCAAAGTTTTAAAGGTTACATCAGTCGAATTTTTTATGTTGACTCCTTTTACTGTGACTTTACGGCAAACAAATTGAAATATTTATTCATACTGTTATCAAGAAGTCTCTCATTCACACAGTCTGGTAGGTCACCTGTTGGGATTGTTTTGTTAAAGCTCGTCGCTTGTTTCTATCACGAGATCTGGCAACGCTAGTGGCAGCACTTTGGGTACCCAGTGGAAATAATTAGTATTCTTAAACCAAACCATGACAACAAAACTCAAAGACTTGCACATGTAGGAGCGGGGGAAGGGTGTGAGGGAGGGAAGGTTCCAAGAAGGCGCAGCAACTCAACATTGTATATGTCGAGTTCTGATCCAGTGACAAAGTTCATAGGAGAACGGGGCAAATTGGGCCGAGCATCTGGATGTGAATAGGACATAAAAACTTAAAACCTCCTGGGTTTGTTAAGATATAATTTGATACTTTATTACGACATTAAAACAAACCATAACCACAAAATAAATCACAAATCCCTGTTCTGAAGCTGTTTAGCATGCTAACGGATGCTAACATTTACCACAGTGTCAACAGGAAGAGGGGAATCAGACCAGAACTTATTTGATATGATGTGTGAAATTACATTCTGCTATTTCCACAGCAAAATGAAATAATGGAGCGTTTGATTTCTGTGTTTTTAACTTTAACTAAATGTCATCAATGCCTTTATAATTTTTGGGGTGCAAATTTTAGTGTCAATATCAAACAAAGTCACTTTTTTTTGCCTTGAGACATGAGCCTCTAATCTTCCACAAATGTAATTACAACTGTTTCTCTAACATTTTAAGTTCTAAATCCAAGAAGAATTGTTACATTAAAGGAATAATCCACAAAACTCAAATCTCCTTACTTTTTTAAAAAACATTTTTCATGAACTGAACGCTAACTTTAATTTCTACGTCTAATTTGACTCCATTAATCCAGAGTAACTGAATATAATACAAACAGTCATTTATTGTAATCAAGTCAGAAAAACAATATATAAAGGAATAAAGAGTCATTATTTGCTCCCAATAAGAAAAACTGTTTCCACTGAGTTTACGTTTGTTTTCTGACGTCCCACCCTCCTTTTTTTATGAAATCCTAAACTGAAATATGGAAACATGGCACAGCTTTTTCCTGACGCCAGCTCGCAGACAGAAACGTTAAGAGTATGAAGGTCTGAGTCTGATCACCTCACTCTTTTATTATGACAGCTTTAACTGGAGTTTGGAAATATTCATATACTTTTCCCTTAAATGCATGTTCTCCTTTGACTCCGGCAGTTCAACCTTAACAAGATTAAGGTTTCGTGTTAAACGCCACATCAGTGTGACGGCCTCCTCCTCCTCCTTCTCCTGACGCTGGAAATGTTCACATACTTCCCTCAGAAACACGGCTCCTGAACCGGGTCCAGACATTTCATGTTAACAATGTTAAGGTTTAAAGTCTGAGTCCACGGACGTTCTTTTGAAGAGTTAAACCTTCTTCTTCGCTCTCTCTGGTGATTTTGAGTCTTTATGAAACCTGTTCTCCAAACAGAAAGGTTAAAAAAAGAAGCAGTTATGCCTCTTTTTCCACCTCTTTTCTTCCTCAGGTCTCCTGGTTTCAAATTAACCAGCTAACACCGATATAATGAGCTTCTCAACAAGTGATGGTCTGTTTGCGCTCGAAACGCTTCTCGTAGCGGTTTCTGACAAAGCGTCTGAGATGTTTGCAACAGAAGATCTATAACTCCGCGGTTTTGAGGGATTTAATTTTCTGAGTCACATCCTTCAGTTTTCAAGAGGTGTTTCTGCTGAAAGACGACAGCATAAGACAGCTGTCAAAAAGACGTGTCCATAATTAATGAGTCGTATTTATATATAATTAGATATAATTAATATATCGTATTGAGCCAGAAAAACAATTCAAATAGTTCCTTAAAGATGAAGAGAAGAGCTTTACGGCAATGTCAGGGGAATTACGACACTGCATAGGAATCTAAATGTAACAGCGTTCAAGTCACAGTCAATTACAGATGCAAGTTCTCATTACCGTAACTCTTCAACTAGTTGTGCAAGAGAAAAAATTCAAACAGTTCCTTAAAGAAGAGAAGATGAACTTTCCAGGCATGATCTCTGATTCTTTCAAGAACTAAACCTCACAGGATCAGATCCCTTTTACAGATCTAATGGAAGTACTTCCTTTTCTTATCGTTCTTTCAGAGACTTCCCTGTGAGGAGCTCTACATGCCGCCAATCGTCATCAAAGTCATCGATAACCGCCAGTTCGGGAGGAAGCCGGTGGTCGGTCAGTGCACGATCAGGTCGCTGGAGGAGTTCAGGTGTGTCCCCGAGTCGGAGCGAGCGGCTGACGACGAGGACGACGACACCCAGGGATGGAGACGTAAGAAACCGATGGCTACAAACTAAGGCTGGGCAGTTAATCCCAAATTAGATTAAATCGAAATAAGTCATGTTGTAATATTCAGATGTCACACACTGCAACATTTCTATAACCTGAAATGTGTCAGAATATCAGCTACAGTTTTTGCAGCAGATGTTTTCTGTTCTGCACCAGAGTTACTCAACCAAAGAGACAAACTGTTAAAAACTACCTTTACAAAAGAAACTATACAAGTGGAGAAAAGAGGAAAAAACAACAAAGAGGAGCAATAAAACTTCGTTTGAGGTGGTAAAATTGCAAAAAAAACTAACAAATATTGGCATTTTAATTGGGAGGAAATTTGGAAATATTCAAAATGTAGCAAAAATTTGTCCAAAAGTGGCAAAAAAGAATGAAAAGTGACTGAAATGGCCGAAAAGCAACAAAAATGAGCAGGAATATTTTGGAGGGAACTTTAAAAAGATTCAGACAGTAGCAAAAAAATGGTGAAAAAAGTGACCAAAAACAGTGAAAAGTGGTAGAAAATGGCCCAATACAACAAAAATGGCAAGACAGTTGGAATTAAACTTGGAAAATAGTCAGTTTGTTACAAAAACATGGTCCAAAAGTGGCAAAAAAGAATGAAAAGTGGCTAAAATAGCCAAAGAGCAACAAAAATGAGTCAGAAAATTTTGGAAGAAACTTAAATATATTCAGAAAGAAGCAAAAACGGTGAAAAAAGTGACCAAAAAAACAGTGAAAAGTGGTTAAAAAAAATGGCCAAAGTCAACAAAAATGGCAAGAAAGTTGAAATTAAACTTGGAAAAAAAAGGTCTAAGGTGGCAAAAAAGTGAAAAGTGACTAAAATGGCCTCAAAGCAACAAAAAAGCGGAAGAAATTTTGGAGAAAACTAAGAAAATTGTGAAAAAAGTGACAAAAAAACAGTGAAAAGTGGTAAAAATGGTCAAGGTCAAAAATGGTAAGAAGGTATGGCATGTTACTTCCAAAAAAGGTCAGTTTGTTGCAAAAAAAAAGGTCCAAAATTGGCAGAAAAAGGGCAAAAAGTGTAAAAAGTTGGAAAATGGTGAAAAAAGCAACAAAAAATGTAAAAAAGTTTCCATAAAGCAACAAAAATGGCGAGTAAGTTGGAATCAAACTTGGAAAAAAAAAAGGTCCAACAGGGGCAAAAAAGAATGAAAAGTGACTTAAATGACCAAAGAGCAACAAAAATGAGCAAGGAAATTTTGGAGAAACCGAAGAAATTGTGAAAAAAGTGACGAAAAAACAGTGAAAAGTGGTAAAAATAGCCAAACTCAACAAAAATGGCAAGAAAGTTGAAAATCAACGTGGAAAAAAAAAGGTCCAAAAGTAGCAAAAAAACAGTGAGAAGTGACTAAAATGACCGAAATGTAACAAAAATGAGCCAAAAAATGTTTGAGGAAACAAAAAAAATTCAGAGAGTAGAAAAAAATGGTGATATAAGTGACAAAAAGTGGTAAAAATGGCTAAAGTCAACAAAAATGGAAAGACAGTTGGAATTAACTTTGAAAATAGTCAGTTTGTTTCAAAAAAAGGTCCAAAAGTGGCATAAAAAGAGTGAAAAGTGTCAAAAATTGGCAAGAAATTGGGAGTTAACCTGGTAAATAGTGAGAGGGTTTAAAAAATGGCACAAAAGTGATAAAAAAGAAGGTGAAAGTGGTTAAAATGTGTTAAAATCAGTCCCAGTTGTGGGGTAGTGGGTTGTTGTTGTTGTGCTGTAATTAATGTAACTGTTCACCTTCTACAATGAGTTTGTTTAAAAACACAGAAGATGGGAACCTGGAAATAATTGCACCAAAAAAATCGCAATTGCAATATAGGAAATAATAATTGCAGTTAGATTATTTTTTGCAAATCTTTCAGACTTTCTTTCAGGATGAATCTCTGATGTGTGATTTTTTTTCTGTGAAGGCGACATGCAGCATTCGACCAGCGGGGAGTGTTTCATCGACATCGACGACGAGGAGCCTCTCATGCCCGATCAGGTGAGAAAATCCCGTCAGTTACGACTGAAATTTAACCGTATTTGATGGAGTGAAAGGAAAACTGCAGCTCTTCTTCAAAGCAGAATCTAATGACGCAGGAATTTTCCAAAGTCAGGAAAGATCAAAGGTCTCGTGTTTGAGTCCTGTAACCAATAAACGTGAAGGTCGAGTCTGAAACACTCGTTTTTCTAAAGGGAACATCTGCCTGTTTGTGTGTGTTATGACATTTGTTCAGTGGTGAGGTCTGATTAGCAGAGCATCTGTTTGTGTGTGTGTATGTGTGTTCAGCGGTGTTACCAGCGTAAATAAACACCTTCCAACACATCGACATGGCAGCCGTCTCTGCGGTCGGCGGTTACCGAAGCGACCACGAAACCCGCTCTCGTCACTCATCATTATTGTTCTCACTCCTTCTCTCTCTGTCTGTTTTCCTCCAGGACTTAAACTCTCTTCTTCTTCTTCTTCTTCTTCTTTTTCTTCTTTTTCTCTCTCATATAAGAAACTCAAAAATGATTTTCCATCGACTAATCCTCGGTAAAATTCCTCTGAACCACACGGTTTTAATACCTAAACCCTTGAACCGAGAGCTGATGTCAGAAAACGTTGCGTCCTCTTCCAGAGTTTTATAACGCTCCACGGCAACTTGATTAAATGTCAACCAAGGATATATGACATGCAACTTTCAGGAGCACGTTCAGCCCAACGACAGTAATTGCTGATGGAGAAACTCACTAAATAAGCTGGTATCCACAAAGAGCGCTGTGGTTTATTAAATGTTTTCCCCGTTTCTATCAGCCAACGCAGGAATGTTTAAATCAGGAGACGACAAACATAATTCGCTCTCATTGGTCGGACAGGCTACATAACGCTGTCACGCACTCTTTAGAAGGAGGAGGTCCAAAAGTGGCAAAAAAGAGCTAAAAGTGGCAAAAATTGGAAATGGTGAAAAAAGCAAAAAAAAAACTGTAAAAAAAAGTTTCCAAAAAGCAACAAAAATGGCAAGAAAGTTGGAATCAAACTTGGAAAAAAAAGGTCCAACAGTGGCAAAAAAGAATGAAAAGTGACTTAAATGGCCAAAGAGCAACAAAAATGAGCCAGGAAATTGGGGAGAAACCGAAGAAAATTGTGAAAAAAGTGACGAAAAAACAGTGAAATGTGTTAAAAATGGCCCAAGTCAACAAAAATGGCAAGAAAGTTGAAATTAAACGTGGAAAATAAAGGTCCAAAAGTAGTAAAAAAACAGTGAGAAGTGACTAAAAATGACCGAATGTAACAAAAATGAGCCAGAAAATGTTTGAGGAAACTAAAAAAATTCAGAGAGTGGAAAAAAATGGTGATATAAGTGACAGAAAGTGGTAAAATGGCTAAAGTCAACAGAAATGGAAAGACAGTTGGAATTAACTTTGAAAATAGTCAGTTTGTCGCAAAAAAAAAGGTCTAAAAGTGTCATAACTAGACTGAAAAGTGTCAAAAATAAGCAAGAAAATTATGGAGAAAACTAAGAAAATTGTGAAAAAAGTGACTAAAAAGTGGTAAAAATGGTCAAGGTCAACAAAAATGGCAAAAGGGTTGGGATGTTACTTGGAAAAAAAGTCAGTTTGTTGCAAAAAAAAAAGTCCAAAAGTGGCAAAAAAGAGCAAAAAGTGTCAAAAATTGGAAAATGGTGAAAAAAAGCAACAAAACAGTAAAAAGTGGTAAAAGTTTCCAAAAAGCAACAAAAATGGCAAGAAAGTTGAAAATCAAACTTGGAAAAAAAAAAGGTCCAAAAGTAGCAAAAAAACAGTGAGAAGTGACTCAAGTGACAGAAAAGCAACAAAAATGAGCCAGAAAATGTTTGAGGAAACTAAAAAAATTCAGAGAGTAAAAAAAAATGGTGATATAAGTGATGAAAAGTGGTAAAAATGGCTTAAGTCAACCATAATGGAAAGACAGTTGGAATTAACTTTGAAAATAGTCAGTTTGTCGCAAACAAAAAGGTCTAAAAGTGTCATAAATTGACTGAAAAGTGTCAAAAATAAGCAAGAAAATTATGGAGAAAACTAAGAAAATTGTGAAAAAAGTGACTAAAAAGTGGTAAGAATGGACAAGGTCAACAAAAATGGTAAGAAAGTTGGGATGTTACTTGGAAAAAAAGTCAGTTTGTTGCAAAAAAAAGGTCCAAAAGTGGCAAAAAAACAGGAAAATGGTGAAAAAAGCAACAAAACAGTAAAAAGTGGTAAAAGTTTCCAAAAAGCAACAAAAATGGCAAGAAAGTTGAAATTAAACGTGGAAAATAAAGGTCCAAAACTAGTAAAAAACAGTGAGAAGTGACTAAAAATGACCGAAATGTAACAAAAATGAGCCAGAAAATGTTTGAGGAAACTAAAAAAATTCAGAGAGTGGAAAAAAATGGTGATATAAGTGACGAAAAGTGGTAAAAATGGCTAAAGTCAACAAAAATGGAAAGAGAGTTGGAATTAACTTTGAATATAGTCAGTTTGTTGCGTCCTCTTCCAGAGTTTTATAACGCTCCACGGCAACTTGATTAAATGTCAACCAAGGATATATGACATGCAACTTTCAGGAGCACGTTCAGCCCAACGACAGTAATTGCTGATGGAGAAACTCACTAAATAAGCTGGTATCCACAAAGAGCGCTGTGGTTTATTAAATGTTTTCCCCGTTTCTATCAGCCAACGCAGGAATGTTTAAATCAGGAGACGACAGACATAATTCGCTCTCATTGGTCGGACAGGCTACATAACGCTGTCACGCACTCTTTAGAAGGAGGACACATAAATAACGCACTCAGAGACCGCAGCTCTCCTCCTGTAAATCACATCTGTAGCATGAAGGACCTCGGGGAGCTGAGTGGGCTCAAGAATGCTCTGTCATCAAACTGCGGTCCTTCAAAAAAAAAAACCCAAACTCATTATTGTGTTTTTAATGTCGCTGTTGCGTTAGTTTAGAGTTTGACTGAAAGACACCGGGGGTCAGGGACTTAGAGATGGAGCTTAAAGCTTTGAGATGCTGCTGAAAAAGACGACATGTGATGCATTTGGTGGATTCTGTATCAGGTTAATTCAGCAAAAAACAACCCTGAATTTACAGTCTGACTCCTGGGTCATAATAAAGGATCCTGAAAACTACATCCAGACAAAGAACAGCTGCAAATATCAGAATAATAATGATTAAATGTCTTTATCGATCATAGTTCATAGTTTGATAATGTAGCCTAGTTTGACTGTGAACTAGGGCTGAACGATTTATCATTTTCTGATCGAAATGGCAATTTCAGACATCGTGATCATGTGATCGTTAAAGCTGCAATTTTTTTTGCTCCTGACTGACCCAGGATCTGTTGTCACTTGTTTTACACACACGTCCTTTGAGTGTAAAACTGTTGGGAAAGATTTTTTCCTATTGAATTTTTTTTTTATTTTCGCTTTTTGAACTTAGTCTTTTTTAAACTGTTTAGTATTTCATCTTTTTTCACTAATCACAATTGAGGATATTTTTCACTACATCATTTTAATAAACGTAAGAGTCAAAGAAAACTATTTTTTTCAGTTATTATAACTAAAAAAGTGCGATTAAAAAAGTCCAGTTTAGAAATGGACAGACTTGTATTTTAAGGTCAGATATTTGACTATTTATCTCAAAATATTTTTTTTTTTCAAAATGTTTCATTTTATTTAATAATTTTTTCTTTATTTCTCAAATATTTGACTTTCTTTATTAAAATTTTTACTTTGTATTTCAAATATTGCCTTTATTTCAAAATGTTGACGTTTATCTTAAAAAAAAAATCACATAATGTTAAATTGATTCCTCAAAATTTGGACTTTTATCACAAAATTTTTTCAATTTTTCTCAGAATTTTGTCTTTTCTGCTCGAAATTTCCACTTTTTATCTTAAAATATTGACCTTACAAACAAAAGCTAGAAACATTTCTTACCTTCAGTTTTCATCCTTACATCGGAGTAAAAGCTTTTGATGCAATTTTTTGTCGAGTTTGTAAATGTTTCTGTACATTGACTTGAAAACTTCACTGAAGCTTGATTTGAATAAAATCATGAATTGAAATCGCAATATCTGTCAGAAAAATCGCAATTAGATCTTTTTCTAAAATCGTTCAGCCCTACTGTGAACATGTTTCTTGTATTTGGTCACAACCTTGGCTCCAAATTGACTTTTGCATCAACCCCACAAACTCTGGTATCAGAGTTTAATTAGTTAATTTGACTTTTTTTTAGTCAAATCTGGTTGACAAAAGCTGATACACAAGCACAGACTTCTCTGGTGTTTTGGAGTAAATTGTGACCCTGTTAACTGGAGACTCTCTGCCAACCATTAATGACACATTTAGTTCAAGGTCTCCAGTTAGCACGGTCACTTTTTACTCCAGAACACCGGTAACTGGATAGAAGCTCAAACCTTTTGACTCCTGATCTCCTGTTATGTCGGTTTGTTGTTGTAGTCAAAATAAATATGAACTGGTTTGGACCATAGTCTGTATATAGAATGGAATTTGGTTGGAGCTGGGTTAAAAAAAAAAAGAATTGAAGATATTTATTTCTTGTCTTTTCAGAGGTCTAATCTTTTTCACAAAGTTTCTTATATCCCCGTGAAAACCGACACACAAACAGCAGCTGTCAATCATCGTAAAATAAAACTTATAACTCTGTTTTTAACGTCTAATAACTGATAAAAAACCAACTCCTCAGAAAAAAAAAAGACTTGAACACAATGCAGCTAAATAACATCTTCACACCACCGCAGCGTAAGGATGTGGGAAACATTTCCACCAGGTGTCAAATTTTTTTAAAGTTTGATCACCTCCCAGAGATGGAGATTTTGACCTATACTGCAGCCAGCCACCAGGGGGAGCAGTTTTTGAGGAGATAATAATAATAATAATAATAATAAAACAGTCTATGGAGTTAACACACTGACTTAATAGAAACTTTTCTGAACCGCAGTTGCATCTTTTGGCCACAAAACCGTTGAGTTCTTTCCTCTCTGATCTTTTTAATTTGTAAAAGTTTGTGTTGAAGCATCTGTAACGACCTCAGACAGTTTCAGGACCAGTTTAAAGATTCATCACGACAGATGCTGGAAAATCCTCGGCTGAAGCGTATCAGCGTTGGGAATCTGAATTTAACGAGCTCCAACGTGGAAAACCTGGATGTGACGTTTAAAGACGCTCACACTTTAGGGACGTTATGATTCTTCAGGAAAGAATTCCCGACTCGTGAAAGCGTCCTGGACTTCTGTTCTGGACTCTTTCACGTCTTCTTTCCTTTCTCCTGTCGGCTCCTGTCGCTGCCCTTTCTCAACATCTGCGATCGTCTCGTCTTCCTCCCGAAATGTTCCATCTTCTTCTCTTCTTCCTTCATAATCAGAGCATCTCTCCATCATCTTTCCTCTTTACATTCTCACTTCTTTTTCGCTTTTATCGCTCATTAAAAAGCGCTTTATTCCTCTTTTTTCTCTCTCTTCATTGTTGTGGTTAATCAACTATTCATCCCCTCTGTGATCTTTCCATCCTCTCTTCTCTCTCCTTTCTTTACAGTCTTAGTCCGTCCCTCTTTGCCATCCCATTAACCCACAGGCGCCACAACAAACACACAACACTTACGTTTTCCCATTCTCTTACACGGACTCGAACGTCTCGTTGGGTTTTTTGAGGGGGACGAGATAAATACTTGGTGACATCGGACGCCCAAAAAATGCACAACATGACCTCAGCTAATGCCAATCAGTGTGTGTGTGTGTGTGTGTGAATGTGTGGGATGTCGACATTAGTGAACCAACCCTGACACGGACGCCCCCGTCCAATTAAAGAGCTCTGACATGAAAACAAGCGTGCGTGCAAACAATAACAGTGACGCAACCTCAGGCTTTGATTGTGGCGTTGGCTGAAAGCCGTTGATTGCCACCAGAGACAATCGATAAATCATCGGATAAAGAAGAAGAAGAATTCATCCCAGAGAGTTCAGCACATGGTCGACTCCCTTCAGAAACAAACAACAGCAAAGATCACGACACTTAATGATGCTTAATGATGTGTAACTAACATTTAAAACCCTTATTTGTGAACTAAAGCATGAAACTGGTGCTAATGTTGTTGTTAACTCTAACTCTCTAACCCGGAATTGTGTTTTTATCTGTGTGTGTGTGTGTGCATTCGTCTCACAGTTTGCAGACGGAGCCAGCTCAGCTATTATTAACCTTTCCACCTCTAGTTCCAGTCTTCATGTAGGTAACAAACTCACCTTTAAACACCTTTTGTTCATCCACAATCAAACCATCTCAGAGTAAAACCTACTGTGCATATTTCTGTTAACGTTTAGGGTCGACCTTAACTGCACTTAAGTTCAAGATCTGTTCACATTGGCAAGAAATATCAGACGCAATTCTATGAAATATGTTAACCCTTGCATTGTCTACAGCATTGATTCCCAACCTGTGGTCCGGGGACCCAAACTGGGCCGCAAAGCAATTGCAAGTGGGCCGCCAAATCATTTCCAATAAAGTATGATTTTATTGGAGTGTAATTATATGAAGGTACTAATAAACAGAATAACATGTAAAATTTCAAAATCAGTTAAGTTTTAAAGGAAATTAAAACAGTTCAGATATTCATATATGAAAACAAAGTCCTTTAGGAAGGCATATTATGGCCCAACAGGTAACATGACCCTAAACATAACAATGTCCTGAAATGCAAGAAAATAAAATGTTGTACAACCAAATTGTTTAAAAAGCTTGTTGAAAATGTAAAAAAAGTGCTGAGCCCCAATTGTTAAAAAAAAGAAAAAAGAAAAAAAAAGGAATGCAGTAAAATCAAAGATGTAATAAGTGACCCAATATGGAATAAGTTGTTATATTTTTGGCAAAAAAAAAAAGTCACCTTTTTGGGTTAGTATCTGTTATTTTATTGACAAGTTATCACATGTTGGGTTTATTATATTTTTCATCATATTTTGGGTCGTTGTTACATACGCCATCGTATTTGCCTCTGTGTGGAAATGGCTGCAAGCACAGTGATAGCGGAGGAGGAGAAACTGGTAAAAAAAAAAACGGTGCTACTTCTGTGTTTTGGACGTGGTTCGGGTTCAAAAAGTCGGATGTGGAGCAGAAAAGATGTGTGGTAACAGAATCTTTTCACTGTTTTTGCCATTTGCCTTATAGAAAACCTCCCTGAATTGAAGTACTGTTTACAATATCCACTTTGTTTTTGTATTACTGAAGAATTTTTTTCTGTTGTCCTTCTGCATGATAAATGCTTTTACATTAAAATTACATTATATGCTTTTTTTGTTGTTGTTTTTAAATCAACTCAGCTTTGATAAGAGACTACAAAACCCATTCAGAAACACTTCCATTATAAATTTTGCACCATAACATTTGTACCGTGATAGATATTGTACCGAGAAAGGATTTAATTTATACCGTGATATGAATTTTGGGTCATACCGCCCAGCCTTAGTTTGTGTATTTTTCACTGTTGAGATAATTTTTTTTTCACAAAAGAAATCTGGGTTTCACAGGTTTAAATGCAGCAGTTTGTGTGGTTACGTTAGAAACTGAAGCCCAGATTTGAATGTGAGGACCACGCTCCTCCTCGCCTCATTCCTCTGTTTTATTTACCTAAGCCAGGTCAATTGGAAGACTTATCCTGACCCGGAGCAGACTCAAACACACACATCCAGTCGCGCTCGCTCCGTCCTCGCTCGCTCGGCAGTAATTGAGGGTGATTTCTTTCTCTCCAAACAAAGATATTTGTTTTATTAAGGGTCAGATATTGAAACCGGTCAAATTAAAGGCTCGCTTTTCTGTCTGGCTGGGGCCAAAGTCAACAGAGCTGCTATAGATCCTCTATACCACAAATCTGTGTAAGCAGACAGTTACTAAACGCAGAGAGAGGGATGGGAGAGGAGAGGAAAAAAAAGATCAGACTCAAATGAGGAAAAAGAAAGAGGGATAATATCTCATGGCTCCTGAAAAAGAAAAGCAGCTCATGTGCTGTAAATCCTGACTTCTTCATCTCTGCTTTAGCTCTGATGATTACCAGATTAGTTTCAGGGTTGAAGAAGTTTAAGCTGAAAGGCAGTGACCCCACTTTGGGATATTTGGACAAAAAACAAACAGTGTGTGTCACGTTTCGAATGCAAAACTTACGATGGCGTTCGCTCAAAGCTGCCTCTGTCATTCCACGAGGTTGTTGCATTTGTAAAGGTGTCAAGTCATTTTATTTTTTTGTACTTTTTGTGTGTCAGTATGTTCCTCCAATGATGCATCAGAAAATTGTGCTTGGACTGCATCTCTCCTCCATCACGACTTGTCATCAGAATTTATCCGTCACGGCGCCAAAAATCAGAGGAGTCTGGTTATAAAAGCCCTCTGAAAACGCCGCAGCACGCCTCTCCTTCCATAAATCCTCGCTGGCTGCTTTAAAACTAGACAAACTAACTGAAATGGCTCGGTGCCAGGTGACTTTGCGGCATTTTTCGGGGGTTTTATGAAACACACATTTATGGCCTTTTAATGACACTGTAACCAGGAACAAGATGTCAAAATACTTTAGTAAATCATTTCTGTTTTTCTTGTTATGCTAATTACAGCTGCGGACTGATGTAAACTGCTCTGTGCCTCCAGTATCTCAACGTTCCTGCCCAAAAATGACATCGAAATGTGCCCATGTTCATCTGGATGACATGGGTGAACTGGCAGACTTCAGGAAAACTTGTTCGTTAGGATTTATGGAGCCTGAATGTGGCATAAAAAAGCAGACATCATTGGTAATTGGTGGCACCATTTAGTGATCTGAAAGTCAAAAGATTTTAATGTCTGATCTGAAGTTTGGCTGAAAAAGTTTTAAGCTTCTATCATCAACACTTGAAGACTTATTATGAAACAAATGTATAAGTCAATGCCAATGAGTACTGTTTAAATCATTATCTAATAATGTTCCATAACTGGGAGATTAATTTCTAAGCAAGATTAAAGTATTGAGGCAGGCGTTAAAGGTTGCATTGTCATTTTAATTTCTATCTTTTTAACCCCTGACATCCCACCTAATTATGGCTTATATACTATACTATGTTTCAAAATAAAATATGGCGTAAGTCCACATCAGGATAAAAATAGCTCTTCGTTCTGAAATAGGTAACTTCACTTTACTTTATGCCAAACATTAGAAGTCCACCACATCACTTCTACACCTTCTCATCTACATCTGGGTGAAATTTGAGCTTTCTAGGTAAAACTTTGTAGGAGTTAGAGAGTTTTTAGTCTCAGGTGACCGAATATCAGGCAGAGTTGTGCTCAGTGGCGCAAACAAAACCAGCTTCATCAGTGCTCAGTGTCCTCTTTTTAGTCAGCTTTGCTCTCTTTGTGGAAAAGTTCAATAAAAATCATGAAATTGTAGTTTCCAGTCACGGATTATACCTCTTATGTTGAATGTGAATGACGACGCATGGCAATAAACAGGTCTCACCAATGATCTAAATGGCTACAGATGGCTTCCCGTGCACAGTAAGGTGATTGGTTACTGTACAAGTGAGTGACAGAACTATTAGGTAACAAACAAGCCTCTAATAGAGCTTTTACGCAAGAACATTGTGGTGCCATTGGCCAATCAAGCAGGGAGCTGTTGTTGTCTATCACAAGCTATCCTGGTATTTCAGCTCAAACCCTAAGAAAAACAAACACACCCAAGAGAGTGAATATTCAGGACTGTAAAACAAACTGAGTGACAGGATTGTGAAGAATAATGCAGTTTATTATTCTGATGTTTGACAAAGGCGTTACTGTTTATACTTTGACGCCATTATACGAATGACGAACAGTGGAACGTAATAGGTTAATTATGTTTCAAACTTACCAAAAATTGTACACATAATTTCCCGTGAGTCAGAAGAATTAAAAGAAAGAGCAGCGTGAGTACAGAACAGTCTGGAAAAGCTTTTATAAACTGGATACAGACGGTGTCATCGCTGGGTAATGTCAATCACCTCAAACAAATAAGACGTGTATTTATGTGAAAGTGCCTCAAATTTTTACCTCAGGTTTGGTGCTCTGCCTTGAATCTGCTTTAAAGGAAATGACACAAAAACGGCTCAACTGAATCGTGTTTCACATTCTTCATGTTGACCAGTTTATTTTGGAGTTACCGTATCTGAAAAAGGAAACCAGTGGTTGAATAACGTCTCCTTAAAGCGCTAAACCTGCTGCGAAATTAAGACGGTGAGGCTCGCCTTGGTTCTTGGTTACAGCAAAGTTAGAGATTTAGAAATCTGCTTTCTGTCCTGTCAAAGATTTTCAGGTTTTTTACACCAACTGAGAACCTCGTCATGTGGAAGGAATGAAAACTATTGGGAGACTTTGAAAGTTGATCTGATGTGGTTCAGGAAATTGTTGACCACCTGTCAAAAATTCAGCAGGCATTTGCATTTCATTGATTCTCACTGACTTCTGTGAGGTAGAGTAATGAAAAAGATGAGGAAGAAAGATCAGACCGTCGTCCTTTTTCTTGGTTATGAAAGTATTTATTTCCCAGTGGGCTGTAGACCCAATATGATGCCAACTAAAAACCACTTATCTTTGATCTCAACTGAAAAAGAGAACAGATTCACCTGCCATAAAAATTGTGACCTGTTTTTACCAGGTGACGTTTTATCTCATACGTCTGTAATGATGACACAAGCATGTTTGACCAAACTTAGATGCTGATTTTCCTCAGAAATCATTGGAAGGAAATGTTACTTTCACTGTTAATAGACATATCAGCAATAACCGCTAGTCCTTGGTCATTTTCAGTGTTGGATGTGGCCTTTTTGAAAAAGCGTGGACACCCCTGTGAAACAGAAGAAGCCTTGAGGGACTCCACATGTCGTTGTCTGCTCAGATGTAAAGTTACCTATAGACACAAAATAATCTCTGTCCTTGAATTAAGATTTTCGAAACTTTAAGAACATTATTCCAAGGTGCTCTATTACGCAAAATCCACTTTTATATGGGTTACTAACAAAAATATGGGTCCCCAGGCGTGTCTTCAACTCCCCCTAACATTTAAAAATCCATCTTCTCCTCTCTTCATGAGCTCCCTTTTTCTGAAAATCTCTCCTTAATCAGCTGTTTTGAAATCAAGCCGGTTGTGACGTCACCACCGGCAACGCACACACCAGAAGACGCAACCACTTCTGCCAGTTGCTCCGTCTCCTGCCTCCTGTAGCTTCCTCTGAGGAACTACACAGTCAATATGATACATGGATAAACCTCCTCGTGTGCACGAGATATCAGCTGCACAGCAGAAATCAGCCAGTCTTCTGTGTTCTGGTGATAGAAATGACACTTCAGGAGTCAAGACTCAGTTGAGATTTATTTTGATCTTGGACTTAATATAAGATATAACTTTGCATCATCACTGTTACATTGCCTCAGAAATTCAACACGGATGTTTAAGTCTTTTCATTGGCACAAGGGAAACACCTGTGAAGTAACAAAAGAGCAGCAATATTAATATGGATCGCACTGTTTTGCTCATATGAGACACAATCCTCATCTTCACTCTTTAAGTTGATCAGTTTTGCGCATGCGATCGACTTTGCTCGTGTTTTTCCACACAAAACGTCGGTAGATAGAGCAGCATGAGAGCTGCTCTCAGTCGAGTCGGCGTAAGCACCTCCTGAAAGAGGCGGGGAGAGCTCGACCTCATTTGCATATTGAAATGCAGATGCTGAAACAGCTCGTAGAGGAATGCCATGAAAAAGAGGGCTTTTCGGCAGGTCTAAACTCATGATCCCAGTGTTTTTTTCGGGAAAAACAGCCACATTCATGACTTTGGGACATCAGGCTTTGACATCAAATGACTTTTAACTGTTCTCAAAAGTATAATAAGGCACCTTTTACTATTTTCAAGCAGCTTCTTGGTAAACAGAAAACACTTGGAATTTGCCTCCCAAGCTGCTGTAGAGTCTTTTCCAGCTTCAGGCTTTCCTCTTTGACCCCTGACCCCCCGCTGTGAACGGGGTTTCCCCACTCGCAGCGTTTACGAAGCAGCTCGGAGCTCTTATGTAAATCCATCCTCCCTGCTCTCACACTTCTTGGCAGTGCCAGTCTGGTTTGGTTAGCCTGGCTTTTCCCTCCAGGGCGTAATGATAGACTGCAAACCACAATGACACCCTGAACAGACCACTGCATGTGTGTGTGAGTGTGTCGCTCCGTTGAGTGTGTACTAAATACCCGTCGCAGTCTGAAACGCTCCACTGGCGACCCTAATCTGTCTGAATCAGAAGTCGTGGACTTGAGGGAACACACCTTTACACACACACACACATTCTGGCGCCCCTGTCATCAATGCTTGGCACCAGCTGCGCTCAGAGGGCACATTAACACACAGCAGACACTTCACGGCTCAGACACACAGCGCCATGTCCCAGTTAAACTCCACGTGCTGCCCTTTTCCATGCCATGCTGCCACTTTGGAATAATGAGGAATTCCATAGTTTTCCCCTCTTGATTCGAGCGTTTCTCGGAGCCTGTGGGAAGCAGGAGAAAGGGGATCCCACACTGACCGGGTGCCATAAGAGCACTTCTGTTCTACATTTATGCTCCTGCACACACACACTCAAACACACACAAAGGAAAAAGCCGTGCATGCGTCATGTGTGTGAGTGTCCCTCCGAGGGTTGAAGGTTGCAGGGCGGGGTCGGGTCGTGCTGAAATGTGTGTGAGCAAAGGGGGCTGGTAGTTTGATCTCTCCCCTCGGTATTCCTCATCTTTGTAGTCGTTGTTTCCTCGTTGCGTCATGGCTGCTGCCAACACACACACACACAAATACACACACACGCTGTGAGAAAACACTCAAAAATAAACGTTGACTAGTGCTCTCAGTTTTGCCAATGTGAACAGACTTTAAGTAAATTTGATGGATGTCACTGCTTCATGCTACAGAAAGTAAAAGCCCTGATAAATACACATAACAGAGTTTCACTCAGAGATGTCACAAATCCCCCCAAAACTCACATCATATAAATCAAAATGACTCATATCCCCGACCACAAAAAACCATCCCTTAGCTTTGAACAAAAAGATATTTTATCCTCAGGGTGACTCATGACTGTAACAGAAATACCCAAAGAGAATTTTTAAAATTGATGCATTTATTTCTCCTACTTTATTTAATGGTGTATGTTCCATTTTGGAGTGAAACTCTTTATGTGTAATGCAGAAGTATTCAGAAATGGCTTTGAAAGCTTCTTTAAATGTGTCTCGTTCTGTAACTTTAGTATGTGGTTACATCTTTCCAGCGTCTGTGTTGATTGAAAGTGAAGTGTGTGACTTTTGTCTGACTTGTCTTTCACTGTTAATGCGAACACTAGATGTTACAGTGGGTAAGTGTTTGAAACCCTTTATTAACCACAAGTATAATGTGATGTTTTACAAACACAGTCTTGAAGCACAGCAGATTATTGACCCAAGTATTCCAACTCCTGTAAGTCCTGTAATCTATCGGCATGAGAAAGGTGAAATGTGTTTCTTGGGTCGACTTTGTACAAGATTGAAAGACAAACTGGAAAGAGAAGGTAAAACCAGAAGCTGCTCCAATCCAAATTTAGGAGAGCAAATATGTCCAATCCAACTGTTGATGGAGTCGTTAATGGCCCCAAATGTTTCTCTTCCTCTTCCCAGCAATGTTTCTCATCTAGTTTTTGGGGATTCCCAACATTTTTCACCCGTTAACTGAAGCCAGGTATAAAACAGGATATGGAAACAGGAGCTGGAGGAAAGTGATAGAAGAGCAGAGGAAAGCTAAACAGGAGAGTGATAGAGCATGGGCTAAAGGCTAAAGGCTAAAACAGTCTCTAATGTGTTTGTGCTAATGTTGATTCCTGTCCACATGCAGCAGTTATTCTGCAGTGATCTGTTCAAACCTGAGAGTCTATCGATAAAATGAAGAGCCAGGTTACGTTTGCTCTGCTTGGTGAGGTTGGAGTTGGTAGATGAGCACTGGTAGGACACAAACTGGATTCACTAACGTTACAGACACGTCTCAGAGCACTGAGCTGTGAGGAGATAGGCTAAATGTCGCCGGCTTCTATACTACACTACAAACTTACAAAGGTGCTGGACTATGGGGCAGAAAAGGGACAGAAGAAAGCTAAACAGGAGAGTGATAGAAAACAGGCTAAAGGCTAAAACAGTCACTTATGTGTTTGTGCTAATGTTGATTCCTGTCCACATGCAGCAGTTATTCTGCAGTGATCTGTTCAAACCTGAGAGTCTATCAATAAAATGAAGAGCCAGGTTATGTTTGCTCTGCTTGGTGAGGTTGGAGTTGGTAGATGAGCACTGGTAGAACGTGATTAGGCTTTTCTAATGTTGCACGTTACCGATATGTCTTAGAGCACTGAGCTGTGAGTAGCGCTACTTGTACCCGGCGACTACACTACACTACAAACTTACAAAGTCTGCTTGCTGTCAAGTTTCAAACTAAAGCGCAAAGAAACAGTGCTAAAAGGAAGATTATTATATATTATCACTCATTATGTCCAATTGGTGTTAATACAATCTAATTTTGGCACTTTTTTTTTTTTTTTCAAAGTCACCGGCTCTTTTTAGATGGTTTCCAGACTCTACTTTCTATCTACTCTCTGTCTCCATAGTTAAATGATGCATCACCCAGCAGAAATAGGATTGCTGTGTATCACTTGCGGCCTGCCGGACCAGGCACGCATCATGGGAAGGTCCAGTATGAGACGGCATATTGACTTAAAGGGAAACCTGTCTGATCTGGTGCCTGGGGTTGGTTATTCCATCCCAACATCCTCTGTTTCACCATGGTAGCAGATCTTAATTCAAACCAATGTGTGTGCTTCAACTCGTGTTTCTTCCCCGTCTCTGCTCCGGCAATCCAGAGTCCTCTACAGCAGATACTGAAGACTTCTATTTTACCCAGAACATGGGTATAGCTGAAGTCCGTATCTTAAATCTTTCATCACAACCCAAAGTGTGTGAGTATAGTTTAGGGTTGTAACATATTTCGACCTGTGAATCCAAGACTTCAGGTTCAATACAACACGAGTCCAAACTTTAAAAACCAAAACTACACCCGTGAGGGAAACTGAATTTCAGAGGGTTTTCTGTTTTTATCCAACTTGGTCAAACGTATCAGGAGTAAAAGAAAAGAACCAACAGGATTTTCTTCAACACACGCCTTCTTTTGTTTTTCTTCTACTGTTTTGTTTCTTCTAAACCTCGTGTTGGTTTTGTCCACTTTCTGCCGTCTTAATGTGACCCCTTTCCATTGCCTCAGAACGCCCATATACCATGATCTTACTGCCACAGAGCCACCAGAGGCAGCTTTTACATGTGTTGACGTGAGTTGGCGAACCTCATGTTGCTCTGGGATCACTGGAAAAATCATGAAATGCAAGTTATTCCTGAGCACGGAGGTGGGCCGCTTCTGCGAAGGCAAACAGCACTTAGCATAGCTGTTCGTGTGTCTGAAAGGTCACAGCAGGAGGGAAGAAGTTAAGATATTAAAGAGTGATCCACACAACACTCCAAACACAGGTTAAAGTGACAGACCAGTTCAGCTCCAGGTCATTTTTTCTTTCCTTTATGATGAGAAAGTGAAGTGATGAATAAAGCTACAACCTCTGACCTCTAACTCTAACCAACAGGAAGAAGAGTTCATGGACTGGTGGAGTAAATTCTACGCCTCAACAGGAGAGAAAAACAAGTACGGGACTTACCTGGAGAGAGGGTTCGACACGCTGAAGGTAAGAAAGTGTTTGAGGTCAAATGGATGGAAATCGAAGTTCAAATTGTTTTCTTTTTGTGTAAAAAAATCTATGACTTTTGGGTGTATGCATGTTAATGTCTTTGATTGTATTCTCAAATAAATTAACAGAAGTTTTGGGCCTAACATCAAACATGAAGCATTTTCTGTTATGGCAGCTCAAACCGATTAATAAGTGTTTTCCTAAAAATAACGTACACCAAAAATTAAATATTTTCTATGATTAATTGACTGTAATCCAGAAAAATTGTCTTGTGGACATAAAGACATAACTATGACCACTGACTCAAAAAGAGACAACATATCTATCATATCTATCATATCTATATCTATATCTATAGCTATATCTAGATATAATTATTTGTCTGTTATTTCTCATATGCACAACCCCAATTCCAATGAGGTTTGGACATTGTGTAAAATGTAAATAAAAACAGAATAAAATGATTTATTAATCCTCTTCAACCTATATTCGATTGAATACACCACAAAGACAAGATCTTCAAGATAATGATGATCTATTGATACTGTATCATACAAACCAGCCATTCTACAAACAGAAATCTATCAATTATAAATCCAATAATATATGCTTGTCTATATCTATTTATGCCACCAGAGTCCATGCAAATATTTGAACGCCCATAAAACCCATAAACATGAATAAAAAGTAGGTATATATAAACATGTTGAAATGATTTTTTTGCTATTTTGTTCACTGGGATATGCTAAAAGACACTTTATTTTAATTAAATAAAGTGGGATTGTGCATAAAATGTGTTTAAATGTTGAACAATTTCCTTCAACTCAGAGAATGTTGCATGTAATTTAATTTTTCCTTGATACTATGTGCACAAAGTGTAAAGATTGATACTACTTAAACAAATTTTAAGAAAAGGGACTGTTTAATACGAATCATTTCTGTAGGGTGGGATATGGAGAAAGAATTGAATCAGTCCAGGTTTGTTGCTTTAGAGCAGTGGTTCCCAAAGTGGGGGTCGGGACCCTTTGGGGGGTCGCGAGACATTGATAGGGGGTCATGGAATGTGTCCCAAAATCGAAAGCTATGAACAATTCATGAACATTTTATCCATTATTGTGAGAATAAAAGCAAAAATTGGGGTGAAAGATAATATAAAATTCTGCAAACAGAAAATGCTTTTTCTGTTTTTCACATTTCTTTGTTCAAGTTTGATGCCATGAACTCAGCAAATCGCACGTTAGTCTGTAAATTTTCTATCGATCAATTAAATTAAGTATCCTCAGGGAGGGTTTTGTTGGTTTTTGTCTGTTTTTGGATTGTCCCGTTAGTGTTGTACCACAGCAGGGGGCCACCAGTCCCGAACGCTGCTATTTTGGGGGTCACAGGCGGAAAAGTTTGGGAACCACTGCTTTAGAGGATAATCAGGTTGTGTAGCACTTAGTAAGGTCACTGGATTACTTCCTTGGAAAAGTAAATACAAATCAGTAACTAATTACTATTTCCGAGTATCTTGACCAGCACTAATTGTGACACAAGCATCTTCAAACAGACGTATTAAATGTTGGTTCATACCGACCTGTGAGTGAGTAGAGTTAGAGATGTTGTTGCA
Source organism: Thalassoma bifasciatum (assembly GCA_008086565.1). NCBI lineage: Eukaryota > Metazoa > Chordata > Actinopteri > Labriformes > Labridae > Thalassoma > Thalassoma bifasciatum. The sequence continues at coordinate 74,116 of RPOG01001191.1, forward strand.
GTTTGAGACACATGAAGAAGTTGGAAACAGGAGCCTTTTGTTCCCCTTCTTCAAACGTTTTGCTCATTATACCAAACTTCACCATCTAAATCAGGTTTTTGCCCTCCTGCCAGTTCCCTCCATCCGTCCGTCCACCATCCTCCTCCTGCTTTCCCATGCCCCGTCCTCGAAGCCCGGCGCCGTGACATTTTAGCCCTTTTCCGAACAACTGGGATGATTCATCCGTGTTGAATTCGGGATCGCAGCAGTGGGACACATTCAGGGGAAAAAGTTCGAGGATAACGTCAGTCGTCAATGTCTCTCTGAAGTCTTGTTCTGTAGGAGTCTGCTACGGTTCAGCCGCCGTCCCGAGAGTCCCGCCGCAGTCGCCCACGCTCTCTTCAACCCTTATCCCCGTTCTCTTGGCCCAGACGACGACCTTTTCTTCCACCGGGGCTCAAACCACTCGTCAGTCTTGTTGTCTGATGCCCAAACAAATGACTAATCGTGTCAGAATTTGGCCTTTAATACTCTTAAACGAGACCTCCGACCTCTTTTTCTTGAAAGCACATGAGGAGAGCAGCCTTGAGTCTTGTTTTTGTTTTGCAGTCATATTAATAGTCTACACGGATCCTTAAAAACATGAGCTCAGAAGTAACATCCAAAGAGTTTCATTGGTGTGAACGAATCCCCGATGTAAAGATTGTTCCCATAGACGCACAGAAAAGTTTTTCCATTTTCCATCTTTTCAAGATAATTTAATACCTTTCTCCCATGTTCAAGAGCATTTCTTGTCCTTTTTCTTTGGTTGAGACAGTAAAACAGTGAAAACTAATGGTACAATAGAGAACAATAACAACGTGCCCAACGCTCATTGACCCTTGAAAGGCTCTTTCCATTTAACCATGTAGTGGGTGTATTTTTCATTCAGGAAGCCCATTAAATGAATTCACCTCAGCCGCTGGAAACACGGCCAAGTCGCCTTTGAGTTTTTTGCGACATTTCAAAACTTTTCTGAAAATTCACTTGACAGTTGGATGGAAACGAGAGAAATGACCAATGAGCCACTGGTTCCATCTTTGCTTTGCCTCAGTTTCACCCTCGCTCCTCCGCCGACTTTGTGCCAACACTTCCCGCTTATTTATTCCCTCCTCCCTCCGCTGTCCTTTACTCTCCTGCTCCTTTTCCTTTTCTTTGACAACAGTTTTAGTCAGATCTGCTACTGTCTCAGGGAAATGAGCAACAGTTTCCAACCTTTCCTTTACCTTCCGCTCACCTCTCACTTCACCGTCCTACCTTTTCTGCTCCTACGACGGCGACTAACAGTTTTCCTTTCTTTGACCCAAAGTCAACTCCCTCTTTATATCCTCACCTTTCCCTGAGCCTTTTATGTCACCTTTCTGTTTCTGTTTCCATGTCTTGGAGCTTGCTGTGAAACTTGTTGAATCAGCAGCGTAGCTCTCTCCTCTGGCGCCGTCGTGGAGGTCCGCTAAAAAGAAAAACAACTATTGAAATAGTCGAGTTTGTCATAACCACTTAGGCAAATGAGACGTCTTCAGAAAAAGACGGGACGCATCCAGCACACATGAAGGAAGCTGCTTATTTTTGGTGAGGATCCAAGTAAAAGAAAATCGATGTTGTGTACATTTTTTAAAGCTCATGAAAATGTGACTCTCACCACAGAAACAGACATTAGCATCGAGTGCTTCTGAGCAAGGTCTCTCAAAGGCTGCCTGTTTGAATCCCCTCTGTTGGATTTAGACGACAAAACTGTGCTGGGAGTGTAATTGTTACACCCCCTCCTGTTTTGCCCCCCCCCTCTCCCTTGGTATTGGGTTTGGTGTTCAATGAACCGCTGTTTCCAGACCCCTCTTTCATTGACATCATCCCCTCTCATCACTCTCTTCATCCTAAATCTCCCCTCCCCCCATCCTCACCCTTCTTTCCACCCCATCTCCACCCAAATCTCATCCCACTCGTCTTTCTCTCCGACTCCCTTTTCTGTCACCACGTCTCTTTCCTAACCGACACTTTGTGTTGTGTAATTAAGAAGATGTGAACGCGAGATGTTTCAGCTTTCGTTGCATTATCCGTGGTGTGTTCACAACCCACAAACTGTACATCATATAAGAAATGACAACGCAGCAGAAGATATGACATCCATAAATAAAACTGTTGCAAGAAACGTTGGAAAATTAAAGTCGAGGCCAGTCATCAAACTCTCAATCTGCACTTGAGTCAATTAACTCAACAAATTTTGGAATCAAAACATTTTTTCTTACATGTGTAGAAGATTTTTCATTAAGGGCATCTATGACTGAAGTAGAATTAAAACAGGCAAGTGTACAAAAAGGCTCAGTCCTTCATAAGCAAAAATGGAGCCAGGTTCATCACTGTGTCAACAACTGCGTGAGCAAATAGTCCAACAGTTTAAGAACAATGTTTCTCACCTGCAGGAATTGATGGATTCCATCATCTACAGACCATAATATCATCAAAAGATTCAGAGAATCTGGAGAAATCTCTGCACGTAAGCAGCAAGGCCCAAAACCAACATTGAATGGCCGTGACCTTTGACCCCTCAGGCGGCGCTGCATTAAAAACCCACATCATTGTGTAAAGGATATTAGCACGTGGGCTCAGGAACACTTCAGAAAACCATTGTCAGTTAACACAGTTCATCACTACATCTACAAGTGACAGTTCAAACTCTACCATGCAAAGACAAAGTCAGACATCAACAACACACACAAACGCTGCAGAACTCTTTTTGGAAATCATGGACGTGGTGTCCTCAGGGCCAAAGAGGAAAAGGAGAATCAGGATTGTTCTCAGAGCAAAGTTCAAAAGCAGCATCTGTGATGGTATGGGGGTGTGTTAGTGCCCATGGCATCATGGGTAACTGTCCCAGTATCTGTGAAGGCAGCATTAATGCTGAAAGGTACAAACAGGTTTTGGAGCAACATCTGCTGCCATCCAAGACACTTTGTCTTTTTCAGGGACGTCCCTGATTATTTCAGCAAGACAATGAAACCAAGACACATTCTGCTCCTGTTACAACAGCGTGGCTCCGTAGTAGAAGAGTGCAGCTACTAGACTGGCCTCATAAACACTTATTAAGTGTCATTCAAAGGAAAAGTGATGGAACAAAGTGGGAAACATGAACCTGTAAATCAGTTTGAACAATTAATATATTGCATTTGTAGCGTATCCAAGTGAAAGACCCAAACTTCCTACAGAAAAACCCAAACTTCCCATTAATTCCATAAACTTCCCAAAGAAAGACCCAACGTTTCATAAACTTCCCACAGGATGATCCAGCTTTCCCCAAACTTCCCACAAAATTTCCCAAAACTTCCTACAGAAAAACCCAAACTTCCCACAAAATTCCCTAAACTTCCTGGTGAAAGACCCAAAGTTCCCTCAACTTCCTGCAGAATGACCCAAACTTCCCACAGAAAGACCCAAACGTCCCTAAAATTCTCTAAACGTCCCACAAAAAAACCCAAACTTCCCACAAAAATACCCAAACTTCCTACAGAAAAACCAAGCTTCCCATTAATTCCATAAACTTCCCACAGAAAGACCCAGCGTTTCATAAACTTTCCACAGGATGATCCAGCTTTCCCCAAACTTCCCACAAAATTTCCCTAAACTTCCTAGTGAGAGACCAAAACTTCCTACAGAAAGATCCAAACTTCCCTAAATTTCCATGAACTTACTACAGAAAGACCCAAACTTCCCACAGAAAAACCCAAACTTCCCACAGAAAGATCCAAACTTCCCTAAAATTCCATGAACTTACTACAGAAAGACCCAAACTTCCCACAGAAAAACCCAAACTTCCCACAGAAAGATCCAAACTTCCCTAAAATTCCATGAACTTACTACAGAAAGACCCAAACTTCCCACAGAAAGATCCAAACTTCCCTAAAATTCCCTAAACTTCCTGGTGAAAGATCCAAACTTCCCTGAAATTCCATAAACTTCCTGGTGAAAGACCCAAAGTTCCCTCAACTTCCTGCAGAATGACCCAAACTTCCCACAAAATTCCCTAAACTTCCTGGTGAAAGACCCAAACTTCCCACAGAAAAACCCAAACTTCCCTGAAATTCCCTTAACGTCCCACAAAAAAACCCCAAACTTCCCATAAATTCCATGTTAATCAGTTTGAACAATTAATATATTGCCTTTGTAGCGTATTCAACTGAATGTTGGTTAAACAGGAATTGCAAATCTTTGTTTTCTGTTTTTATTTACGTTTTGAGGTTGTAAGAGAAAGAAAGAAAGAGCAGGAGCATCAACAGCAGTCTTTATGTAGGTTTCACTCTGATACAATGATGTGATGCTGCCTGGTGTTGTCAAAGTACCAAAAGAAGAAGCTAACCTCAGATGAAATCACTCTTTTTTTGCTACCGGTTTTGTTCGTCCGACGCCGCAGTGATCGTCTCTTTCCAGCTCCTTCATCTCGTCCTTTCAGCGAACGCCGAGCTGTCACGTCCGTGCGTGTTCCTGTGACTGATGTAAACAAACACCACTAATGAAAACGATGAATCTTTGTCTGCTCCTGACACAAAGACGACCCTGCCCAGATTCAGAATGTGCACTTTTACCCACACACACACTCAAACACACACACACACACACACACACACACACACACACACACACACACACACACACACACACACACGCTCTGATGCCAGCGCCCCTGTCGTGTGAGAGTAATAAAGTGTGTTGAGCAGCTCTTGGCTCGGCTTTAACGTCAGTGCGGCGCTGTAATCACACTGGCCGACCCTCAGCTATGATGCCATGCAGGATAATGTGTGTGTGATCTGTGTGTGTGTGATGTGCTGGCAGCCTGATAGAAGCTGTTAAAAATAAAGAGTGTGTGTGTTTCTGTTTAAAGATTAAACACCAGGAACGTTGATTCATGCATTTCGTGTTCCTTTTCGTCCTGGTTCATCCTCTTCTCTCTCAGTCTCTTCTTTTTTACTCTTTAACTCTTTCGCCCATAAATAATCTGCTTCCTCCTCTTCAGGTGTTCGACCGTGAGCTGGAGAAAGTGGAGGGGTTGGAGGGTCTCTCAGATTTCTGTCAGACCTTTAAGCTGTTCAGAGGAAAGACTCAGGATCAAGGAGAGGACCCGTCTGTGGTCGGAGAGTTTAAGGTTGTTTGTTTTTTAAATTTTGACATGAAGTCTTGCTTTTATATTCTTCATCCTAACTAATACAGTTGTGTTTTCTCCACTAAATTATCGCTTTATCTGACTTCAAACAGGGCATGTTCAAGATCTACCCTCTTCCAGACGACCCCTCCGTCCCACCTCCTCCCAGACAGTTCAAAAGACTTCCTCCCAACGGCATCGAGGAATGTTTGGTGCGAGTTTACGTCATCCAGGCTCACGGCCTCCAGCCCAAAGACACCAACGGGAAGGTATGGAAGTGACTCTTAAAGGGACGTTCTAACTCTCCAACAGAACGACCCAAAACTTTCCTCAGAATACCCTAAACTCCCAACCCATGCCTCAAATTCCCCACTAAATGTCCAAAACTCTCAAAGAAAGCACCCCAAACTTCCCAATGGACAATCTTAGCTTCCCACAAAACACCCTAAATTTCCCTCAGAACACCCAGAACTTTAAACAGAGCACCACTAAATTTTCACAGAACCTCCCAAAGACCCAAACTTCCCAAAATTCCCTAAACTTGCTACAGAAAGGCACAATCTTCCCTAAAATTCCCTAAACTTTCAACAGAAATACCTGAACATCTCTCAACTTCCCAAGAAAGAACCAAACTTCCCAAAAAATTCCTTAAACTTCCCACAGAAAGACACAAACTTCCCACAAAATTCCCCTAAACTTCCTACAGAAAGACACAAACTTCCTTCAGAATGACCCAAACTTACAGTAAAATTCCATAAACTTCCCCCAGAAAGACACAAACTTCCCATAAACTTCCCTAAAATTCCAACAGAAACACCCAAACTTCCCACAAAATTCCTTAAACTTTCCACAGAAAGATCCAAACTTCCTTCAGAATGAGCCAAACTTCCAGTAAGATTCCATAAACTTCCCACAGAAAGATCCAAACTTTCTATAGAATTCCCTAAAATTCCCACAGAAAGACACAAACTCCCCACAAAATTCCATAAACTTCCCACAGAAAGACACAAACTTCCCAAAAATTTCCATTAACTTCCCACAGAAAGACACAAACTTCCCATAAACTTCTCTAAAATTCCAACAGAAAGACCCAAACTTCCCACAAAATTCCTTAAACTTCCCACAGAAAGACACAAACTTCCCACAAAATTCCCTAAACTTCCTACAGAAAGAACCAAACATCCTTCAGAATGAGCCAAACTTCCAGTAAGATTCCATAAACTTCCCACAGAAAGACACAAACTTCCCAAAAATTTCCATTAACTTCCCACAGAAAGACACAAACTTCCCATAAACTTCCCTAAAATTCCCACAGAATGACCCAAACTTCTGAAAAAAACATTCCTAAAATGCCCACAGAAAGACCCAAACTTCCCACAAAATTCCATAAACTTCCCACAGAAAGACCCAAACTTCCCACAAAATTCCATAAACTTCCCACAGAAAGACCCAAACTTTCCAAAAAATTCCCTAAATTTTTTGGAGAGAGACCCAAAGTTTCCTTAACTTCCCGCAGAAAGACCCGGACGTCCCACAAAATTCCCTAAACTTTCCACAGAAAGACCCAAACTTCCCACAAAATTCCCTAAACTTCCCAGTGAGCCCATCTCAGAGTGCATCTTAATCTCCAAACTAAACCTGAAGCCTCCACAGATTTTCCCAGCTGAGGATCTGACGTTGCCTCCCTGTGAATTCTTTTAATGAGTTTTATCATCCTCTCTTTCAGTGCGACCCCTACGTGAAAATCACTTTGGGAAGAAAAACCATCAACGACCATGAGAACTACATCTCCAGCACTCTGGACCCTGTTTTTGGACGGTAAGTCTCTCTTTTCTCTGTCTAACGTTTTTTCACAGTAAACTTCAGGAGGTGGAGTCCACCTTAAAGCAGGTGTTAAGTTTTCCTGCAGCACCTTTCAGTTCCTGCTCTGCTTCAGTGGTGCACGTCTTCATCGCCTCCAGAGTTTCAGGCCCCAAAGAAAAACACCTGCTCCTCCTTTTTCTCTGAGTTCTCTCTTCTTCACTTCCTCACTTTTAAAAACTCAAAGGAGAGCTTTTTTACAGAAAAATCCTTAAAAATAAAACTGATTCTTCAGCCTGTTCAGCTCAGTGAGTTTTTTTTTTGTTTGCTCACCAGTAGGGGGCGCTGCACTCACATCAATCACAGCATCAGTGAAACAGAGAAAGAAAAAGAGAGAGAGGGAAGATCAGGGCTCAGACTGATGCAGAGCAGAAACCTTCTGGAAACTCTTGCATGACACATTTTTTTATTTTCTGCAGGCTCAGTCTCAAAAATTGAATTCAAAGTTCTTTTAAAAGAGGACAAACATTAAAATTTCATCCCTGCTGTGCAATAACGAGATATTAGAAAGTGCATCACCATAAAAACACGCTGCAAAAACTGACATCCAGACAAAGCATTATGTCTTATCTTTTGTAGAAAATACCTTTTTTGAATCAACACAAGCCACATTCACTAAAACCAGTCCATAAAATGTCTAATTTCAAGTCATTTAAAGACAAAAACTATGTCTAAATTGCTTTTAATGAGTAAAATAAATCTGACAATGAGGTAAGAAAAAGAAACCTTTCTCTCATCCCATTGGCAGGTTTTTTTCCTTGTTAGAAGCAATTCAGACCTCATTTTTGTCTTTAAATAACTTGAAATAAGACGTTTTTCAGACACTTTGTACTCAAAGAAAACATAAAAACTTGCTGAAATTTCTGTTGATGTTTTTTGCAGTGGACAAAACCAACAACATTGTCGTTCCCTGATGTTCCTTAAGTAGTTTTCAGGAGTTTAACTTTTGGGTATTCTGATATTTCTACACAAATTATCATTTCCTCTCCAGGATGTTCGAGCTGACCTGCTCCCTCCCTCTGGACAAAGACCTGAAGGTGATGGTTTACGACCACGACATGTTGACCAAAGACGAGAAGATTGGAGAGACGGTGATCGACCTGGAAAACCGCTTCCTGTCCAAATACGGAGCCTTATGTGGTTTACCTCAGTCCTACTGCGTGTGAGTGGACTTATGGGTCATTGACAACAAGAGGGTCTAAAAACGTATTTTTAAAAAGTTCTTTGAAAATGGATAAAAAACATATTTCTGAGAGAAGAATTATGTTTTCTAACAGATTTCAGTAGTTGACCCACATTTCAAAGTTTTTAGGTTCATTATTTTTTAGTATTTTTAATTTGAGCACCCAAAAATGTCAGGTGGTGCAACCAAATATATGAAAATATATTTATATGTTCCTGTTATTTTTTCTGTGTGAAATTATTGGCAAGTATCTCTCAAGTGTCTGTAGTGACTCATACATTTTCATTTTGTGTGTTTCATTTCTTTTATTTGTGAATAAGATAAATAATTTGATGTTAAAATAACATTTCACATTATTACATTGGTTGTTCCACCTGACATGGAAATTGTTCCANAGCATAAAATAATGCCACTGTATTTTTAATTTCCATTTACAATAACTGACATTCAATTTTTAGAGTTTAATTACTGTGGATACTTGTCAGGACGGTTGCACCACCTGACATTTTGGGGGTTTGAGGAACCAAAACACAAAAAAACATGTTATATTTTAATAGTTTAAAGATGTGTTCAAATAACACAGGTTTCATAGAATAAAGAAATACATGTGATGAAATACTCAATTCATGATGGAAGGAAATATTGCACTCGGACACAAAAAAAGGGGACGTCACATCATTGACCCTTAAATCAATAAATACTTCTTATCTTTGACTCTTTGTTTCTTCCTAAAGTTGTTTCAGATGACAGAAAAGCTTCTCTTTGTCCTGTCAGATCTGGAGTGAACCAGTGGAGAGATCAGCTGACGCCTCGGCAGCTTCTCCTCCGAGTGTGTGAGCGACGAAACCTGCCCAAACCCGTTTACCAGGACGACGTGGTTCACTTCAGAGGGGTCCAGTACAGCGCCGCAGACCTGGGTGAGGTCACACACTCACACTCACAAACCTACACAGGAATTAAGGGATGAACAATCTGCAAAACTAATCCAATTATGTTTATTTTTTTTTTTATGCAATTGCAAGTTATGGCCCAATAATTTTTAGGTTTCCCGTTTTTGAAAATGAATGTTGCAGCATGACAGCAACCCATGAAATGTTGTTTTTTTTTACCACTTCCAACTGCTTTTTACCCATTTTGGTCATTTTCCACTCTTCTGTGCCTCATTTGGACCATTTTTTGCTACTTTCAGAATATTTTCCAAGTTTTTTTTGCCAGTTTTCCTGTCTGTTTTTCTGTCTTCTTGACCAGTTTTGCCATTTAAAACCTATTTTTATTGCCTATTCTTGAGTCATTTTTCACAATTCTTGCAACTTCTTGACCAATTTTGCTACTTTCAGAATATTTTCTAAGTTTTTTTTTTGCCAATTTCCTTTTTTACCACTCACAACTCATTCTAATTGCATATTTTTGTGGTCACTTTTCACTCCTTTGTGCCTCATTTGGACCATTTTTTGAGACTTTCAGAACATTTTCCAGAATTTTTACCAATTTTCCTGCCAAACTATTTTCTTTTTGATAATTAAAGCCACTCAAATCTCATCGTAATTGCTTCTTCTTGTGGTCATTTTTCACTTTTTTTGCCTCTTTTGGACCATTTTTTGCTACTTTCAGAATATTTCCCAAGTTTTTTTTTGCCAATTTCCTTTTTTACCACTCACAACTCTTTCGAATTGCATATTTTTGTGGTCACTTTTCACTCCTTTGTGCCTCATTTGATCCATTTTTTGAGACTTTCAGAACATTTTCCAAAATTTTTTACCAATTTTCCTGCCAAAGTCTTTTCTTTTTGATAATTTAAGCCATTTAAATCTCATCGTAATTGCTTCTTCTTGTGCACATTATTCACTCTTTTTTGCCTCTTTTGGACCATTTTTTTTGCTATTTTCAAAATGAATGTGCAAGATTTTGCCATTTGTCTTGTCAAATTCTCTTTCCTAAAACTTTTTGACCAATTATTCCACTTAAATCTCATTGTTATTGCTTATTCTTGCTGTCACTTTTCACAACTTAGATTTTTTTTTTCTCTTTTTGATCATTTATGCTACTTTCAAAATATTTTCCAAGTTCTTTTTGCCAGTTTTCTTGTTTGTTTTCTGTCTTCTTGACTAGTTTTGCCACTTAAAACCCATTTTTAATGCCCATTATTGAGTCATTTTCACTGTTCTTACAACTTTTTGGACCAATTTTTGCTACTTTCAGATTATCTTCCAAGTTTTTTTTGCCAATTTTCTTGTTTTTTTTTTGTTTTTTTTTACATTTTCTACCACTTAAAACTTAACGTTATTACTTATTCCTATGGTTTTTTTCACTCCTATATTTCTGTTTGGACCATTTGTCCTATTTTCAGAATATTTTCCAGTTATTTTGCCAATTTTCTTGCTTTTGACCAATTTTTTGCCCCTTGAAACTTATTTTTATTGCATACTCTTGCATAATTTTGCTACTTTTCACCTCTTTGATAACAATTTTCTGTTATTCTGAGGTTAAAGAAATATTGAATTGTCTGCAATAAGAATATTGCAACAGGAAAAATTGTGATTTTATCTAAATTGCGATTAGTTGCTCAGCCCTTCATGAAACAAATCTCCTCTCCTTTTCTCTAGTTTCTCTCGTTTTTCTCGTTTTTCTCCTTCTTCTTCATCTTGGGGGGTTAGAGGAACGAGGGGAGAGGAGGAGAATTTAAGGGGGAGTAAAAAACCTCAGGACCACCTGAAAATCTCAACCATGGGATAAATATTACAGAGTCATTTTCACACACACACACACACACACACACATTCCACAGATGAAGGTCATGCCATCGTTTTGCTGATGTGTGTGTGTGTGTGTGTGTGTGTGAGCCAACGTCAACACCGTGGTCGTCTCCCCGTTCCGCCGCCGCGTTCTCTTTCCACGGTTGCCGAGGTTACCGTGCGTCAGCCCGCTGTCCGTCAAAACGCGGTTGCTAATTGGCCGAGGGGCTGCACTCCTCCTCTTCTTCTTCTTCTCCTCATAACTCCCTCTGCTCTTTCTCTCCATCCTTCACTTCTTTCTTACTCCTCTTTTATTGTTTCTGTGTCCTTTCCTTCACTTTTTCTTTTTCCTTTTTTCAATCTGAAGTTTCTTTTTCTCTCCTCCTTTCTCTGCATTAACCGCAGCCTTTCCTTCTTCCTTCTCTTTCCTCCTTTTATCCTTTCATTTCTTCACATCCCTCCTTCCTTCCTTGCTCACTTCTTTATCTGAATTCTTTCTTTGTTGCTTTTTCGTTTGCATCCTTACTTGACTCCTTGCATCCTTGTTTCCTTCATCCACCTGTACTTCTCTTTATATGCATTCTTTCTTTTTTCCTCTTTTTATCCTTTCATTTATTCACCTCCCCTCCCTCCTTCCTTCCATGCTTTCTTCTTTGCCTGAATTCTTGCTTTTTTGCCTGCTTTGCCACCTGCATCCTAGTTTGCTTCCTCACATCCTGACTTCCTTTCCTGCTTCCTTCTGTCCTTGCATTCTTGACTTCTGTCTTAAATCTTTCCTTTCTTGCTTGATTTCTTGCATCCTTGTTTCTTACTTGGTTATTTTTTGCATCCTTGCTTCCTTCATCCATCTGCACTTTTTTTTCTCCTTCCTTTTTCCTGTTTCTCTCCTTGCATTTCTTCACATCCCCTCACTCCTTCCTTCCTCGAATCCTTGCTTCCTTCCTCCCCCCTTCAATCATTTCATGCTCCCTTGCATCTTGCTTTGCTACTTTCGCCCTAGCTTCCTAACTTCCTTTCCAGCTTCCATCCTTGCATCCTTGACTTCTTTCTTTTCTTGCTTATTCTTTTGCATCCTTGCTTCTTTCATCCACCTGTACTTGTCCTTTGGTCTCTTTCTTTTCTTTCCTATTTTTTTCCTTTGATTAGTTCACATCCCCTCTGAAATGCTTGCTTCCTCCCCCCTTCCTTCCTACCTTCCTTGCTGGTTTCTTTGCCTGAATTCTTACTTCTTTGCATCCTTACTTCCTCTCCAGCTTCCTTCCGTCCTTGCATCCTTGCCTTCTTTCTTAAATTATGTCTTGCTTTCATTATTCCTTCCTTGCTTACTTGGTTGTTTTTTTTGCATCCTTGCTTCCTTCATCCATCCGTACTTTTTGTCTACTGTCTTTTCCCTAATTTTATCCTTTCATTTCTTCATGTCCCCTCACTCCTTCCTTACTTGTATCCTTGCTTTTTATTTGCCTGACTTGTTGCTTTATTTCTTGCTTTGCTGCTTCCTTCTTTTCTTGCATCCTTGCATCCTTACTTTCATGCCAGCTTCCTTTCGTCCTTGCATCCTTGATTCTTTCTTTAATCCCTCCTTGCTTTCCTTCTTTCTTTTCTTGGTTATTCTTTTGCATCCTTCCTTCTTTCATCTACCTGTGCTTTATTTTTGTCTCTCTTTCTTCCAACATTTTATCCGTCTCATTATTTCACATCCCCTCTGAAATGCTTCCTTCCTCTCTCCTTCCTTCCTACCTTCCTGGGCCTGAATTCTTGTATCCTTACTTTTTGGCTTTCTTACTTCCTTCCTTGCATCCTTGATAGCTTGCTTGAATCTTGCAATGCTGTCTTGAAATACTGGCATCCTTACATCCTTGCTTCCTTCATCCTCCTGTACTCGTCCTTGATGGTCTTTTCTTCAATCTTTCTCTTCTTTTCTTACATTTACATCTTTTATTTTGATCCTCCTTACCTCTTATATCTCCTGCTCTCTCTTCCTCTCTTTCCTTCTTGTGACAAAATATTTTCCTTTACATCAAACTGTATAAACTCTCCTCGTCTCGTCTTCTTCTCTCTGTTCTTTCACATCTCCACCACTTTGTCTCCTCATTTGCCCTCGCTGCCATCCCCTTGTCTCCTCTCCTCCTCTTCATTCTTTCCCCCTCTCCTCTTCATTCTTTCCCCCTCTCTTCTTCATTCTTTCCTCCTCTCCTCGTCCGGTCGAGGTGACTGAGAGTTTACGCTCATAAACTTTTGACGTTAGTTTGATATTTGGGTTTTGCTTGGAAGAGACGCCGATTTTCCTCGTTGAGCTGCGATGAAGAGACCAATGAACATCTCAAGGCCTGTATGTGTGTGTGTGTGTGTGTGTGTGTGTGTGTGTGTGAATAATTCCTGTATGACCCGCTCTCCTCCCTGTCCACCCAGATTTCTGTTTTTCCATTCTTCACTTTGGGAGCTTTAAAAGTCACATGGAGGTTTTTCTGACCTCCACTTAGACCATGATGTGTGTGTGTGTGTGTGTGTGTGTGTGTGTGTGTGTGTGTGTGTGTTTTCAGAGGACAAAAACGTCTCCAAGCGTTACCTGGGTCCCATTAAAGAGCGCCTGTCCCTCCACATCTTGAGGAAACTGGGATTAGTCCCTGAACACGTGGAGACCAGGACGCTGTTCAGTCCTCTGCAGCCGGAGATCGAGCAGGTAACACTCGTTTTCAGACTTTATTTACTCGTTTACTCCTCAGCTCACGTCTGTCTTCTGATTGGTCGTCTCTCAGGGGCGTCTAACCATGTGGGTGGACCTGTTCCCAAAGTCCCTCGGACCCCCTGGGCCCCCTTTCAACGTCACACCACGTAAAGCTAAGAAGTAAGAACACGAGGACGAACGAAGAAGAAGAAGCTCTGTGAGTCGATGATTCAGTGAATTTTAAAACAGTTTTTATTCTCGTTCAGGTTTTTCCTGCGCTGCATCATCTGGAACACCAGTGATGTCATCCTGGACGACGTCAGCATCAGCGGCGAGAAAATGAGCGACATCTACGTNTAAATTGATGAAAGTCTTTTATATGTGACTCCATCTGTTAAGAATATTTTCATACAAAGATTTTGTTTTGTACCCGTCTGACTGATTCTCTCTACAATAATCCAGTTTTATCCCTTGAAGCGACAGTAAATTAAGGTTGATTTATCTCGGCGTAGATTCCCTCAAAGACGCTGATCCACAGCGTCCGCGCAGCAATTAACAAAAATAATGAAGTGACGTTTTTACATGCATGAATTAGATCCCTTTGAATCTCGACAGAAACATAAAACAACATCACACTGAAGCCTGGAACAACAACACAGCTGTCATTTGCTGTTCTTGGCGGGGGAAGCCGGCCTCTTTAGCCGCCTGCAGACGACATGTTTTACGACGGCGCTCCCTTCTCCGAGCAGCATCCTCAATCAGCGAGCGGCTGAAAAGACGAGAGGGAGTTTTAAATAAGGAACTCTGCTGGGTGGAGAGTTTTCCCTCCAAAACAAAGCTGCAGCCAGAAACGCAGTTTATGAAGCCGGAGAATTTCTGCGGTTCGTGATATAATGACTGAGTCACTGATCGACGGCGCTATCAACGCTCACACTCAGTGTCTTTTTAGCCTCAAGTAGAAACAGAAGTCTGACTTTGTTCTATTTCACATGAATCCATGAATCCTTTCTAACTCAATATTTAAAACGTGAGGTTTCTCAGAGTTGGATACGTTTCTTTAAGTCACAACTCAAACTTTCTTTTGGCTCCATTTTTGATTTTAACCAATTCAATCAACACATTACATTGAGTAAAAAACTTTCTCAATACCATGTTTGCTGTGTAAAGAAAGTTCATAAATAAATGCAGAAGTGTTGAAAACTGCAGTTCCCCAAGTGTCCACTGGAGGGCTGGCTCCAAAAGCACCACAAACCACATACACACCCGGGTCAATGACGTGACGTCCCTTTTTTTGTGTCCGAGTGCAATATTTCCTTCTATCATGAATTGAGTATTTCATCACATGTATTTCTTTATTCTATGAAACCTGTGTTATTTGAACACATCTTTAAACTATTAAAATATAACATGTTTTTTTGTGTTTTGGTTCCTCAAACCCCCAAAATGTCAGGTGGTGCAACCGTCCTGACAAGTATCCACAGTAATTAAACTCTAAAAATTGAATGTCAGTTATTGTAAATGGAAATTAAAAATACAGTGGCATTATTTTATGCTTGAACCTTTTGAAATAAAACATTCTTTGCAAATAAAAAGAATTTTAAAGCTGTTGAGAAATTTAAAAAACTTTTGCCCCGTAATTTTCACCTTGTCAAATGTCAGGGTGGTGCAACCGTAACATTAGACNGAAATGTTATTTTAACATCAAATTATTTATCTTATTCACAAATAAAAGAAATGAAACACACAAAATGAAAATGTATGAGTCACTACAGACACTTGAGAGATACTTGCCAATAATTTCACACAGAAAAAATAACAGGAACATATAAATATATTTTCATATATTTGGTTGCACCACCTGACATTTTTGGGTGCTCAAATTAAAAATACTGAAAAATAATGAACCTAAAAACTTTGAAATGTTGGTCAACTACTGAAAAATGTTAGAAAACTTAATTCTTCTCTCAGAAATATGTTTTTATCCATTTTCAAAGAACTTTTTAAAAATACGTTTTTAGACCCTCTTTTTGTCATTGAGCCACATCCGTTATAAAAAGCTGGTCCTTACTTGAGCTGAGGAATTAATTGCACATTAGATTCAATTGGGATAAAACCAGCTGTTACATCTTAATTTCAGACGGTGCAATATTTTGTATAACTTGGAAAAATGTCTGGAAACCAGGTTCTGTTTTTTGATGCTCTACGCAACTGTTACACAACCCTGCCCAACCAAAAGGACAAATTGTTGAAAACTATTTTTGAAGGAGAAACAATTTTAGTGGCAAGAAGTAGAAATAAAAATAAATAACACAAGTGTAAGTTGGAAAAAATTGACCAAAAAGCAAGAAAAATGGCAGAAAAGTTTGAAAATAGTCAAAAGAGTCACCACACAAGCATTAAATTATATATAACAAGTAAAAACTAGACAAAGAGCTTCATTCATTCTGAAATTCACCCCATCAAACGTTACCTTTTCTCACATGAAGTTGCTCCCTCAGATGCTTGTTTGTCTCAAAAACATGCAGAAACATCAGCAGAGGCTTTTTTGTTTGTTTTTTTTACATCGAAGGATTTTCTTCTTGGCATTTTTGGATAAATTCCTGGGTGTAATATTTTGTTTGACTTAGAGAAATGTCCGAAAACCAGATACTTTTTTTGCAGTTGATGTTTTATGCTCCACACCAGTGTTACACCAAACAAAAGGACAAATTGTTGAAAACTATTTTTGAAGGAGAAAAAAATTTAGTAGTGAAGAGTGGCGAGAAGTAGAATTAGAAATAAATAAAAACAAGTTTAAGTTGGGGAAAAAATGGCTAAAAAGCAACAAAAATTGATAAGAAAACTGACAGAAAATCTGGAAAAAAAAGGTTCAAAAGTGGCAAAAAAAGGAAATATGTGACAAAAGCAGTTATAAAAAAAAATAATGGGTCGTTGTCGTAATTACTGTCAATGTTTGCTTTCAGCTGTGTGTTTTGGGGATGGGGAACCTAAAAATAATCGCACATTAAATCCTAGTTGCAATGTAGAGAAAAGAAGATTTTCTTCTTGGCATTTTTGGATAAATTCCTTGGTGAAATTACCAAAATAACCACATATTGGCTGAAAGAGCAGAAACCGTTGGACTTTTTGTCCGATTGTGTGAACCGTTTAGGATTAACCACTGGTGACACCGCGGCGTGAAGCCATGGTTTTAAAATGGTTAAAGTTTTTAAGTTTTTATTTTTGTGAAGACTCAGAAAAACGTGACGACACTTAATCATCATCTTTCTTTCATCTCTTGACGATGTTGATCCATTTTCATTTTGACTCATTTTGCAACAAAAGTCTGTGCAAGAAAACAAAACAAATACACTCTTTCTTTGTACCGTTGGATCTTTATTACGTCCTTGAGCTCAGGCGATAAATTAAAAGAACATTAACGAGCGAAGAGGTTATTAAAAATGATGAAGAGGAGAGAAAGAGACGGATGGAGGGAGGAAATGAAGGAGAAGACTGAACAGGACTCTCTACTTAGCACGCTGGCAACAAGAAGGAAGCTGATTGATGTTGTTAGATATTACAGAGAGCAGCTACACACACACACACACACACACACGGTCGTATAACACAGCGTCACACCCCGGCCTGTGACAGCTGTGGAGTGATAACTTAATGTGCTTGGACAGAGTCGGTGAACAAACGGAGCCAAACAAACACACACTGACATGAGTACGTGCTGTAACACACACACACACACACACACACTCTCTCACACACACAGTGAAGTGTGTTTACACTCTCTGTTTGTGTGTTGTTATGAAGTGTGAGAGCATGGTGTGGATTTAGACTCTGATGTGGAGAGTCGGTGTGAAGTCATCGCAGAGACAGCAGACACCGCTCGTTTGTCATTTAGAGTTTTTTTTTTTTTGCGTTCGTCCTTTAAGAAGTTTTTTTTTTATTCTCTCTCCTCTTGTGCCAAGTATCTCTGACATTTCTGACTCAAGATGAAGAGAGTGAGGAAAAAGTGAGAGTCGACTTCTGCGGAAAAGGACAACAGCATCATTCTCTTCTCTCTCCAAAAACACCGGCTGTGTGTAAAGACTGACAACGCTTCATATTGTGCAAAGAGCCGAACAAAAGTGAAGCCAAAATACAGTTTTAAAAAGTATCTGACATTTGCAGGAATAAGTTTTTTTTCACCCTGAAAGTTTTGGCCCAAAGTTTCTCGATCAGAAGGGAGCGATTTCCCTCAAAGTGTGAAAATGTGTTTTTTTTTTTATCAGTCGAAGTGTGTGAGCGTTTGATAAAAGGTGAGAGAACGGAAAAGAGAGAGAGAGAGAGAGAGAGAGAGAGAGAGAGAGCATTAGCACCGAGGTGACAGGATCACATACTGTCTGCCGCTTTGCTGTGAGTCCATCAGAGGTGATAATAGCTCTAAAACACACACACACACACACACACACACACACAGAGCTCTGTAATAGAAGTGGTAAAATAGTTTGATATGAGTCTCAAAGCGTCCAAACTCTCTTAAAACTAGAACGGGGTGGGTGTGCATTTCCTTTCAGCAAATGCTGGATGAAATGCTGAGCACTGCATCTCAACACTCTCACTCTCCCTTGCAGGAAAAAGCTCAGTGTTGAAACGCTGAGCCCCATTTCAACATTAAGCACTTTCTTGCAGCAAATGTTGAAATGCTGAGCCACAACCCTTACCTTAGCATCTCCATTCAACTCTCAGGTTTTGAAAATCAACATTCAAAGAAATATCGAAATTCAAAATTTGGGTTAAAGTCTGCGCCAATTGTCTCCGTAGAAAAAAAAAACTTTTTTATTTAGCAAACAATTTATGTTGTGGACACAAGATACTGACTTTCTTGTGCCGACAGCAAGAACATGTCTTCACAGATAATAATCTTAAATAACAAGTTTTTCATGTGCATGAGAAAGTATCTTGTCTCTTAACTTTAGTTTTACAGATTGTATTTTTATTTTAAGACCATAAAGAGACTCTTCTCTCTCTCTGTTTTTTTCAGGAACATTTCTGGAGTTTGGATAAAGCCGAGGCTAAAGTGGCGCCTAAACTCACCATCCAGGTCTGGGACAACGACAAGTTCTCTTTCGACGACTATTTAGGTAAAAAAAAAAAAAAAAATCCACGAGTTTGAACTTTCTTTCTACTTCTACATAAATGCACTTATGAAACATTTCATAACCCTGATAATAAAATAATTGGCCACTTGCAGATTTAGTTTCAGCGTTTCATAGAAAAACACCATGAAAGTGAGACTTTAACTGGATATTTGAGCTGTTTTTTTTCAAATCTTTAACAGTAAAATTAAACTCCTTTCATCAACTTCACTACAAAAACAGTGAGACTAACTCAGAGAGGTGAGTTTAAATCGAATTTACTCTGAAATAACTCGTCTTACTGGAAATATCTCCATTTGTCCAAGATTAATATCTGTAAAAGTGAGTGAGGGACTTTGGTAGAAGCCTCCAGGTTTTTTAAATCCAGTCGACTGACTTTGTTCCTGACACTTTTTCCCTGATCTTTGGCCCGAGTCGAAGCGATAAATCCATCCAGGGAACCACATGTGAGACAAACTCCAGCGATAACATTTGTCTTCAGAGTTAACGCTCCTTCATTTCCACCGTGTTGGCACATTTCGCCGAGAGGACGGCCTCCTCTTATTTTCTCTCCTCCTGGACTCAAGCTGTCAAAATCCTGCCTCTCCTTCACCCCTGACGCTGCCCCGGCCTCGTCCCCTCCAATAACTCACCGCCTCCTCTCCTCTTTCGCTCCCCTCCTGCTTCGTTTCGTCTTCTCTTTCCTCGCCGAAGACCTCGCGCGTGCGTTTGCGGTGTGGAAGCGGCGAGGAGGAAGATGAGGAATCCAGGCTCCGGCGCGTTCCCGTCTGTCACCGTCTCGCTCGGGTTCGCTCACCTCGTGGAGTCGGGCGGGCGAGTGGCCGCCTCAAAGCGTTTCTGCCATTCCTGCCTGTCTTCGGCTCGTCAGCTCGAGCCGCCGGCTGTTAATGTTCCTGCGCGGCGTGAGGGTCAGACACGAGCCGTTTTTCTTCCATCACGGTGTCAGGCTGCAGAAAACTCTGGAAAAACACTTTCACTGGACGCTGAGGTTCTGAGCAGTCACTCACTCCTGCACCATCCCTCCACGCTTCCGGTCAACAACAAACAACGACCTGACTTCATGGCGAGACGCTCTGAAACGCCGTTTATATCCACGTATGAGGCTCGTGCAACCAACAACCAAATCTCCTTTTAGCCTCAAATCATCGCTTCATAATATTTAAAGTCCTCAAAGGTAAAATTCAGACAGCAAACTCCAGCTATGAGAATGCAGTTGCAGTTCCTCTAATGTCCACTAGAGGCCTGCAGTAGAGACACTGGTAACCATTCAAAATGCTGATCTTTACCGTAAAACAAAAACATGTTGACAGTCTAGTCCAAAAAGTTTCCTAATTTAGCTTTAGGTGCAAAAATATCTCAAAAAATCTGTTTTTCCCCAGGAGATGACCCTCGTTTCACTATTTAAAGGAAAAAATTCGTATAAATTTCGCTTTATCTCAGAATTTTTACATTGTTTGTCTAAAATTTGACCATCTCAAAATTTCAACCTGTCTAAATTCTTTTTATCCTCAAATTTGGATTTTTTTGTCTTAAATTTGGACTTTTTTTCTTATAAATTTGAATTAATCACAGAAAATGTAGTTTATGTTACAAGTTTCAACTTTAATGTCATAGTTTTGACTTCTTTTATTTCAAAATTTCAACTTTTTGTCATAGTTTTGACTTTTTGACTCACTACTTTTTCTTATCTCAAAATTTTGAATCTTTTTATTCTCAAATTTGGACTTTTTTGTCTTAAATTTGGACTATTTTTTCTTATAAATTTGAAGCAATCACAGAACTTTTAGTTTCTGTTATAAGTTTCAACTTTAATGTCATAGTTTTGACTTCTTTTATTTCAAAATTTCAACTTTTTGTCACAGTTTTAATTTCATTTTTTTACTCAAAATTTCAACTTGTCTCATAGTTTTGACTTTTTGACTCACTATTTTTTTTCTTTTCATCTTCTAATCTTGAATGTCTAATTTTAAAATATGGATCTTCCATCTGTCAATTTAGACTTTGACTCGAAACTTTGACTTTTTTTTCCCCAATAATTTAAACTTTTTTCTCATTATCACAACTGTATTATCTCAGAGTTTTGACTTTACATTCTAAAATTTTGATATTTTTTCTTTAAATTTGAATTGATCTCAGTATTTAATTGAAAGTTTCAGCTTTTTAGTCATTATTTATACTTTTTTAGTTGAAAACTTCAACTTATTATGTCATAGTTTTGACTTCCTCTCTGCTCCCATAAACAGACGACTGATTTGGACGTTCTCCACATTTTTCCGGTCTTTTATTGGACTGACAAACATCACACAATGATAACAGAGTTTCCGACAAAAGAATGTTACAGATTTGAATGTTTTTTATTTCAGGTCACCTGGTCATGGACCTGAACCACATGCTGCGTCCGGCCAAGTCTCCGGAGAAATGCACGCTGCAGCTGCTGCAGCAGCCGACGGACAAACTGGTGTCTCTGTTCGAACAGAAGACGGTGAAAGGATGGTGGCCGTGCACGTGTGAGCAGAACGGAGAGAAGATCATTGCTGTGAGGACGCAGACGCACACAAACACAGAATACACATCTTTTTTAGATTTAAGTGATAAAGACACTAAAAAGTTTTAGCGTTGGCTTACCTTGTCGCCTGTGTTTTGTTTTATCACACCAAGTTTTCTGCTCTTATTTTGAAAGGACACGTGGCTCTACTTCCTGTTTGTGTGTGTGTGTTTCAGGGGAAAGTGGAGATGTCTCTGGAGATCGTGACGGAGCAGGAGCACGACGAGAGGCCGGCGGGTCACGGCAGAGACGAACCAAACATGAACCCACACCTGGAGGAGCCTCAGTGAGTCTCACACACAAAAACTGTTTTTTAGAGATCATGGAATGACATTTCTGATCATCACTGATGAGGTCCAGCTTCTAAAGGTTACAGAGAGAGAGGAAAAAAAAGCTCCACCAAGCTGCCAATATTTTAGAATTGTGGGTAAATTATTTAATTTCAAGCATCTGATTCTTGATTAAACTCAGCTGTGGTGAGTAACAGGTGCTGGTGATATAGAAATCACATCTGACGCCAGTTAGAATGTATAAACTCCACCTTTGTGTTGTTGCCTTTGTGTGTCACACCCATTAACTGTATATAGAATAGGACAGCGTGGCTCCGCCTGTCACCGTTCTACGATTTTGAAGCCAAAAAAACCCGTTTCTCTAGCCGCCATTGTGCAGCCAGAGTCTGCGCAGTAGAGAATTTCCGGTGGAGCCAAGTAAAAAAGAGAAATAAAAATATTTATTTCTTCTTCTTCAGAAGGTTTAGTCTCCTTTTGGCTCTTTCCTGAAGTTTCTTATATCCCCGATAAAAACTACTCACGAACGGCAGCTGTCAACTATCGTAAAACGAAACTTATATCGCGGTTTTTAACGTCCAATAACTAATGAGAAACTAACTTCTCAGAAAAAAAAACACCTGAACACCATGCAGCCAGATGACATCATCATACCACCTTAGAGTAAGGATGAGAGAAACGTTTCTACGAGGTATAGTCATTTTTTTAAGTTTTCCCGGCTCATACCTGGAATACATGGGGGCGGGGCTTATGACCTATACTGCAGCCAGACACCAGGGGGCGGGGCATCTGCTGGAGGCTTCAGTTTGAGCCGAACGTCGTTACGTCCACTCATTATACAGTCATTGGAAATAACACCAAGAGATGATCGGAGACAAAGTAGAGTTCTGAGGTGACCATCAACGGAAAGGAAATAAAAACATTTATACCAAAACATTTTAATTGCAACAATTTCTGGGAGAAATGGTGCATTTTTTGGAAAATTCCAGGGGTGCCGATACTTTCATCCATGGCTGGAATTTGTTGTTCAAACTTGAAAATTGAGAGTTTTCTGTTCCCATAATGAGACTGTGTGAACACAGGAATGTCCCCATAAGTATACAAATACAAGTACACACACACTCAGAGTGTTTCCTCTTCTTCCTCCAGGCGTCCGGAAACTTCCTTCCTGTGGTTTTCGTCTCCGTATAAAACGCTCCGGTTCATCCTATGGAGACGCTTCAAGTGGTTCATCATCCTCTTCATCCTCCTCTTCTTCCTCCTCCTCTTCCTCGGCGTCTTCCTCTACTCCTTCCCGGTGGGTTTCACTCTTCACTTCTTCTTCTTCTTCTTCTTCTTTTCTCTCTTTTGTTACTGTTTATTCTTCTCCTTCTGCAGAACTACGCCGCCATGAAGATGGTCGGACCGTTCGGACCGCCAAAGTCGTCCGAGTGAAGATGAAAAAGACGAGAAAGAAAAAAGAAGAAGAAGAAGAAGAAGAGGGAGAGTGTGGAGTTGACGTTTAACTGATTTCTCTTTGACTCTGAAAAGTTATTCAGGGTGAGCGTTTTGCCGCAGCGATGAACTCGTGACCTGAGCCCCCCTCGCTCGCCGCCGCCGCCGCCGCCGTTCACGCTCGCCTCAGTCTGAGCATCTGTGTCCGTTTTTGTGCCTTTTCCTCCGTCAGATCTCTCCGTTTTCCACGCTCCTCTCTCCCTCCATCAGATCTCAGCAGGCGTCTCCCGCCTCCTCGTCATCCCCCGCGTCATCCCCCTTTCATCCCTCGCTCCCGTCTCGCCGAGCTCACGCAGAGAAGAAGGGGAGGATAACGAACGCCGCCGCTCGCCGCCGCCGCCATGTTGGGGAGAAGCAGGAAGCGGGAATCAAAGGTTGTGATGTTGTTGCCTGATCTTCTCGCCCCCCTGCTGGGTCTGCGCGGCGCGGCGGCGGGTCAGGCAGCGGTGACGGAGCGGCTACAAAACTTTACGGCTTTAAAAAGTGGAAAAAGAAAAAGAAGAATCTGTGATTTTCTTCCTCACACGGAAACATGATGATGATGATGCGTTCGAGTGCAATCAGAAATCTCAGCTTCTCTTTAATCACCTCTTTCTTTCCAATTCTTCCCTCCTTTCCTTCCTCCATCCATCCTGTTTTAACTTTTCTTCCTCCTCTTTATCTTTTCTCCTCTTCTCTTCTTTCTCTCCTCTCAGTGTTTTCCGTCTTCCAATCTTCTTTCCTTCCTCTCCTCATTTCTTCTTTCTCCTTTTCTCTTCTTCCTCCCATTTTTCCTTTCCTCCCTTCCCTCCTCCTCTTTCTTTCTTTCCTTCTCCTCTCACCTTTTCCTCCTCCACATTTTTCCTTTCTTCCTCTCTTCTTCATCCTCATCTTCTCCCTTCTCCTTCTTTCTTCCTTTTCTCCTCTTTTTCTGTTCTTCCTCTCCTTTTCCTTCTCCTTCTCTTATTTTCATTTCCTTCCTCTCCTCCTCCTCCTTCTTCCCCTCTAATTTTTCCTTTTCTTCTATTTCTCTCTTATTCCTCTCCTTCTCCTTCTCTCACTTTTTCCTCTCTCTTTTCCTTTTCCATGTTTCTTTTCTTTCTCTTCCCCTATTCTAATTCTTTTCTTAATTCCCTCTTTCCTTTCTCCTTCTCTTTTTCCTGTCCTACTTTCTTCCTTTCCTCCTCTTTTTCTCTTCTTCTCTCCCATCTTCCCTTGCTTCTTCTCTTATTCTCCTTTCCTTCCTTCCCTTCTTCCTTCCATTCTTCCTCTTCGCTTTTCCTCCTCCATTCTTCTTTCTTTCGTCTCTCCTCTTCTTCATCTCCTCATTTCTTCCTTTCACTTTTTTTGTTTTTCCCTCCCCTTTTCTTTGCTTCTTCTCGAATTCTCCTCTTTCCTTCCCCCCTCTTCTACCTCTTCTTCTTCTCCTGCCTCCTCTCTTTTCGCCTTCTTCTCTTCCTCACCTTTTCCTCTTTTATTTTCATCCTCCGCTCTTCTTTCTGTTCTTCCTCTCGCTTCCTCCTCAACTTTGTCTCCTCTGACTTTTCTCCTCCTCTTCTTCTTTTTATCCTCTCCCTCTCTCCTTATGTTTCCTCCTGGTTCTTCTCCTCTTCTCTCTCTCTCTCTCTCTCTCTCTCTCTCTCTCTCTCTCAGGGTTCAGCGGGTTAAGTCGGGGATTTGCTCGTGTTGATGTTGAGCTTTATTCGTTCAAAGTCTGTTTTTAGAGGGATTGATGTGCACTGATAAGGACCTGACACACACACACACACACACACACACACACACACACACACACACACTCTCAAAGTGCCAAAGAAACCGTGTTTAACCTCCACGTTCTGATTGTAAACACGGCGCCGTCGTCGTGTGTGAGTGTGTTTAAGGTCAGAGTCTGATCCTCGCGGCGTGTTCAGGATTTCCTGACGTTCACGTCGCGTTCGCTGGTTTTTCTCCACACGTCGAGGTCGTTTTATCAGAGAGCGAGCGGCGAGGCAGGTGGACCACTCCACGACAAATAACCTCATCCCGTCACCCACAGATTTGAGTTGTAAAGCTGAAAAATTGAGTTTTTTTTCAGATTATTACTCAACGTGGCCTCGTAAACAAACGCCGCTTGTTTATTGGACGCAGGTTTGGAAAGAAGGTTCAACTCCAGAGTTTATCATCGTAGGAGTTTTAAAAATCAGACGAATTTATTTAAAACATGTCAAAACAAGAAATAAGTTACACATCGTAGACGTCATCTTCACACGGTTTGTAAATATGTTAAAAAAAAAAGTGAAGTTTGTGCTGATGACGCCAAAAAAAGTTTGATTCATGTACCAAAGTTTGCCTGAAGTGACGACACTAAAGTCCACACAGATTCTAATGTTTGATTTTTTTGTAACTTAGCGTTTGCTTCAAACCTCCTCGCGTGATTATACAATCCTGTCTTCTGTGATTTATTTTTGTCAGTAAACCTCTAGATGCCTGATTTTACTCTTGTCAGTAAACGCAACATTTCGCCGTTAGCCTTAAACTTTGCTGCCTTCATGAACAGTTTCACCTGCTGCTTTCGCTGCCTGTTGTTCAGTTTTTAGATTTGACGTTTTAAAGAAACAGTCGACACTTTTCAGCCTGTTAGCTTAGCATAAGTTAGTATAAATATTGGAACCTGAAAGAAAGTTCGCGTTTTTCTATCAAAGCCACTCTGAGGAGCTTTTACGTGCACTGTAAAAAAAAAAAAATGCTGTAAATTTAACTGTATTTTCTCCCATAATCCTTTGCTGTTTACACTAGTACGCCAAAAAACCCCCAAAAAAACTTTCCAAGTAAGTCTTGCGGATATTGCGGGGACAAAAATCAGCCCCAGTGTGTTGATTCTGGTGCCCCGTGTGGATAAAACTGGTAGTGCCTTTTACTGTTTAAGAACTACATTTCCCATGAGCACTCTGCATTTGCTGCCAAAGTGCGAGGGTGAATAAAAATCCACTTCCACCTGACTTTAATTTATCCAAACTTTTTCAGTCATGAATGGATCTTTAAAAAAGTTAACACAAGTAAACCTGCGTCAGAAAACAAGAAGTGTCAGATTTTTGTTTATTCATTAACTAAAAAAAAAAAAAGTCCCAATTCTATTTAGGTGAAATGTTTCTTTGATAACTCTGAATTTTGCCGGCATGAAACCCAAATTCTTTCTGGAAAAGTCGCTGTTTTGTACGGTGGCTGAGAAGTGCAAACACTTTGACAAACTTGAAATATATTTACATTTTACGAAACACTTTTTACAATTAAATAAAAGAAACTACATAAAGCTCATAATTGTATGGAGGACCATTACCACCGGTTACAAAAACAGAAATGAAAATTTTGCTTCAGAGATTTAAAAATAAATAAATTGTTGTCCATATTCTGTTGAAATTTTGAGAAAAAAAGACGATATTTCCAAGTTTCAAGTTTATGACATTTTCAGATACTTTGTTGTGTGAGTTATAACTGTATCCATGGTTACACAAAATGTCATTTAAAAAAAAAAACAAAAAACAATATTTTGACTTTTTATCTCAAAATTTCAACTTTTTAACTTAAATTTTCAACGTTTTATCTCAAAATTTCAACATAATATTGGCGAAAAATCTTAGCAGAGTAATTTTTTCAATTTACATTTTCATTTTTTTCAACTGGCAGAAATGGGCTTCCATATAATTGAGCTATTTGTAAATTTGTTTCATGATTTTTTGATTTTATTCTAGAGGAAGAAGTTGAAATTTGGAGTTCATGATAGTTATGTTATAACCGTATCCATGGTTACACAAAACGTCCTGAATAAAACACCAAAATTTTGACATTTTATCCCTGAATCTCAACTTAATCAACTCAAAATTTTAACTTTTTAACTTAAAATTTCAACTTTTTATCTCAAAATTGTGACATCATATTGGTGAAAAATCAGAAAATAACAGTTTTTCATTTTTATTTTCATAACTGGCAGAAACAGGCTTCCATATAATTGAGCTATTTGTAAATTTGTTTCATGATTTTTTTCATTTTATTCTAGAGGGAGAAGTTGAAATTTGGAGTTCATGATAGTTATATTAACCGTATCCATGGTTACACAAAATGTTATTTAAAAAAAAAACAAAACAATATTTTGACTTTTTATCCCGAAATTTCAACTTAACTCAAAATTGTAACTTTTTAACTTAAATATTCAACTTAAATTTTCAACGTATTATCTCAAAATTTCAACATACTACTGGCGAAAAGTCTTAGCAGACAGTTTTTCATTTTTATTTTCATAACTGGCAGAAACAGGCTTCCATATAATTGAGCTATTTGTCAATTTGTTTCATGATTTTTTATTCTTTTTCGTTTTTTTATTGTAAAAATGTGTTAACTGTAAATTTACTTCAAGTTTGTAAAAGTGTATCAAACTTTTTATTTTGGTTTGCACTTCTCAGCCACCGTAGATTTGTGCTGAAACAATCAAGATGCCAAAAACGCTGCACTGAAGAAGAACGTGTCATTGAGGAGTTTGTTGTTTTTTTTGTAAATGTTGAGCGTGTTGTGATATTCTGATGTTTTCTGGGAGATTCAGACTGAATGTATTTGACGTTATATCAAAGAGCAATACTGTGTGCACTGCATTATGGGTATTATGGGTCAGTATGATGAATAAAAGAGCCTCTCTGATTGGTCACTCTTGGTTTTTCTTGCACGCGTGTGTGTTTTGAGCCCGCTGACCTCGGCGCGAACCGTCTGCAGCGTGTGCAGGAGTTTGATTTGAGCGATTTCTCTCCTGAGCTTCCTAAATTATTACTTTGCTTCCCTGACTCTCCCTCCTCTTCTCCTCCATCCTTCCTTCCACTCATCCGTCCCTCCTGATCCCACATCATCTCTTCGCCTTCGTCTTCTCTCCTCCTCAGGGTGTTGTTATGGTCAACGTGAACTGCAGGTGAACCTCTGACCACAGAGTGTGTGTGTGTGTGTGTGTGTGTGAAGTGTGGGTGGTCCCTCTCATTTTCCCTGACCTTCACTGTCTTCCTCCTCTTCCTCCCCTTTCTCCAAACACACGTCTCCTCCTCACCTCGCTCTGACCTCCCCTCGCTTTTAAACTCTTCCACTAGTTTCGCTTCTTATCGCTTCCTCTGTCACACGTTTTGTGTTCTTTGGCTTTGTTCGCGCTGCAGCTGCGAGTGTCCACGTCTGATTTTCTCTCTAATTTAGAAACTCAAGTTTCCTCTCTGAAAGCTGCGTCGGACTTCGGAGGAAACTTCCAGAGAAATGAAACCAAAAACCCAAAATGACGAGTGAATATTCATCATTTTGGGTGAAATATTGAGTCATATTTCACCTTTGACCTGCACCTCATTGACGTAAAACTCAGACAGGCTTCTACTTTTAATTTGCATTTATTTGTGACAAAAAAATAGTTTGCAATTAAAACCTCAGCCCTTAGCTCACTATTTTTATTACTATGTAAGGCATTTTTAAAAAAGTCAAATTTTCAGTGTGCCACCGGTCTACAACCTGCATCCCAACCATATATATATTTTTTTATGTTTGTCCAATCCAAAACCTGAAAAAAAAAGCATAATTGATTCTCAAGTATCAAGTATCTGAATGTATCATAAGTGACGGTAACAACATTCGTTAACAGAGCAGAAAAGAAAAGTTTATCGATGTTGCCTTTGAAAATTTATAGAAAATCAACTTTTTGCTCTAGTTAAATTCTTTAAAATATATATTTTATGTTTTTCTGCTTTCATCAATCACTAAATGCTAGATAAGATGAGAAGATAAGATAAGTTAAGATGATAAGTTAAGTTAAGAAGATAAGTTAAGATGATAAGTTAAGTTAAGAAGATAAGTTAAGAAGATAAGTTAAGATAAGTTAAGTTAAGAAGATAAGTTAAGAAGATAAGTTAAGATAAGTTAAGTTAAGAAGATAAGTAAGGAAGAAAAGTTAAGAAGATAAGTTGAGTTAAGAGGATAAGTTAAGAAGATAAGGAGATAAGTTAAGAAGATAAGTTAAGATAAGTTAAGTTAAGATGATAAGATAAGATAAAGTTAAGAAGATAAGATAAGTTAGGAAGTGAAGTAAGGAAGAAAAGTTAAGTTAAGAAGATAAGTTAAGAAAAGTGAAGTAGATAAGTTTAGAAGATAAGATATGTTATGATAAGTTAAGTTAAGAAAAGATAAGATAAGGAGATAAGTTAAGAAGATAAGATAAGTTAAGATAAGTTAAGATAAGTTAAGAGGATAAGTTCAGTTAAGAAGATATGATAAGTTAAGATAAGTTAAGAACATAAGGTAATATGAAGATAAGATAAGTTAAGTAGATAAGTTAAGTTGAGAAGATAAGATAAGTTAAGATAAGTTTAGTTAAGAAAAGTTAAGTTAAGAAGATAAGATAAGTATAGGAGATAAGTTAAGGAGATAAGTTAAGAAGATAAGTGAAGCTAAGTAGATAAGTTGAGTTAAGAAGATAAGTTAAGTTAAGTTGATAAGTTAAGATATGATAAGATAAGTTAAGAAGATAAGATAAGTTAAGTTAAGAAGCTAAGATAAGTTAAGAAGATTAGATAAGATAAGATTCTTTATTCATCCCTCGAGGGGAAATTCACACTCACAGCAGCAATGCAACGCTGCCACTGAGTTGTGCTCAAAACAGTAGAATTAGAAATAAATGAATTAATTATAAAAGTCCATCAGAGACGACAGCTTGTCCATAATTCTCTCGTCAGCCTCCAACTCCACAGGGTCCAGGACTGAACCGGACTCTTCACCGATCATAGTTATGACTTCACAAACAGCAGATCAAGTGTTGTTTTCTCTCTGGTCATTTACAGTTAACAAACTGTAAATCCAGTCAGGTGGGAGGAGAGGGAGACATAATTAAAGTCTCCTGAGATTATTATTAGTGCTTCAGGATGTTGAGTTTGTATCCTGGCAACAGATTCATGGATGAAATCACATGGAAGTTCAGGCGTTGGGTATAATTTCTGGTTCTCCACCAGTGTCCCCAGTTTGTCACATTTGTTTGGCAGAGAATTGACATTTGCCATGATGTATGATGGAAAAAAAACTTGTTAAAACACGACTAAAAGTGTTCGCGTTGAGCTGATTCTGTTTATGAAATCGCTCGTTTGCGGCCGACAGACGTCGAAGTGTAGAAGCTTTGAACGTGCAGAGGTCAAAGTGCGTCTCGTTCCCCAGATGTGATGGAAAATATCCGTAGGGCTGACTGGCAAACATGACTCTAGTTGTATCATTATCACCTCACACACACACACACACACACACACACACACACACACACACACACACACACACTCGCGGTGAATCAAACCACAGTAGCTCCATC
Source organism: Thalassoma bifasciatum (assembly GCA_008086565.1). Classification (NCBI taxonomy): domain Eukaryota; kingdom Metazoa; phylum Chordata; class Actinopteri; order Labriformes; family Labridae; genus Thalassoma; species Thalassoma bifasciatum. The sequence continues at coordinate 104,481 of RPOG01001191.1, forward strand.
TGTACCTGAGTCGATTCTTCACGCTGCCAAAGTTCAACCCGCTGATATCAGCTTACACACTCACACACACACACTCACAGGGATGATATCAGCTTACACACACTCACCTCTCTGTTACACACACACACACACACACAAACATCTTCACATGTGCGTTAACAGCTTGTGCTGACACCTCGGACGGCGTCCAGAGTGAAAATCTCTGCCCGCGGTTTGACTCCATGAAGCTGTCTGTCAGCGAACGTTCCTCTTCGATGTTTGGCCTCTGATTCAACGTTTTCATGATTTTTTTTGGATGAAATTTAGGAAAGAAAATGAAGAAGTGACATTGTTGTAGTTAGATCCAGATGCAAAAAGTGGTGAGTGCAGAATCATTTTTCTTAGAAACCCTGAACAAACTGGACCTGACGGCGTTTTTAGAAAACTTTTCACCCCAGAACCAGAGTTGATCACCCGCTGACCAAACGCTTTCTTTAACCCTGATGTTTCCTCCTTTTTGGTGGTAAAATTATCTTTGGGATTTTATAAAACTTCTCAAAATGTCCAGGTTTACTCTTGTAGAGCTGCACTCTCAGACAGAAAATGCTGAAGTGGAAATGCACTTTTATAAACCAACAGTAGATAAACGGCAGTTCCCCTTTTTGTCTCGGTCGTGATGGGAGCTGAGAATTTTTTTTTGCTCATATGAAGTCAAATTTTAAGATAAAGAGTCAAAATTCTAAGATAATACAAAAGAATTTTGATATAAAAAGTTAAAATTGAAAGAACAAAGTCAAAGTTATGAGAAAGAAAAGCAAGTATTTTGAGAAAATGAAGTCAAACTTCTGAGACATTTGGTCTAAATTCTGAGATAAAGAAGAAAAAGTTTGAGAGCCTAACAGTCAATACTTTAAAATATTAGCCACAATATTTTTAGCTAAATAGTCAAAGTTATGAGATAAAGTTAATATTTTGAGATAATACTCAATATTTTGAAAAAGTGGTCACAATACTTTTAGGTAAAAAGACAAAAAAAAATGAATAGTCAAAATTTTGAGAAAGAAAGTTGAAATTTCCACTTAGTCTGTGCAAAAAAAAAAAAAAAAGAAAAGAAAGATGATTTTTGAGCTTAACACTTGAAACATTGACATAAAACGCCAAAATTACAAGAAAATTTTCAAAATTTGAAATAATGTCAAAGTGTAAGTAAAGAGTCAACATTTTTAGCTAAAAAGTGAAAGTGAAAGTCAAAGAGAGTTAAGAAGATAAGTTAAGAAAAGTGAAGTAGATAAGTTAAGAAGATAAGATATGTTATGATAAGTTAAGTTAAGATAAGTTAAGTTAAGCAGATACGATAAGTTAAGGAGATAAGTTAAGAAGATAAGATAAGTTTCAGAAGATAAGATAAGATAAGTTAAGTTAAGAAGATAAGATTCTTTATTCATCCCTTGAGGGGAAATTCACACTCACAGCAGCAATGCAACGCTGCCACTGAGTTGTGCTTAAAACAGTAGAAGTAGAAATGAATGAATTAATTATAAAAGTCCATTAAAAAAGAAAAAGAAAAGAAAAGAAAGATGATTTTTTTGAGCTTATCGGTTGAAACAATGACATAAAACGCCAAAACTTACAAGAAAATTTTCATAATTTGAAATAATGTCAAAGTGTCAGTAGAGAGTCAACATATTTAGCTAAAAAGTTAAAGTTAAAGTCAAAGAGAAAGTCAATATTTCAGATCAATAAAGTCAAAATATTTTTGGATAAAAAGACTGAGTTTTGAAATATGTAGTCAAAATTATAAGAAAAAAAGTTGAAATTTTGACTCAATACCAAAATTCAACTTTATACATGCAAAAAAATGAAAAAAAAACAAAAGAAAGAAATCCCAACAAAGCCTTTTTTTTTTCTTCTTTCTTCTCTATTTGTAATCAGTGGAAATTGGCTTCTTTTCATGATTTAAGTTATAGAAATTTTTCCCTTCAAACAGAACAGGAGTGTTTTAAATAAAAGTAAAGGTTATGAAGCTACTTTTGTGACGTAAGCCTTCGATATTCTGTCCAAGAGGCCGAGAAGGGGGATGCTTTTATTCATGAGTTAAACACAAACACTTGGGTTGTTTTTCCAGCTACAGTTGAGAAAAAATGGTGAATTACCAATCAGTCTTTATTTTTAACTCCAAATCTTTTGAGTGAGGTTGAATTTTGAATGTGCAGGAGAAAGTGAGATAACGGGCCGTAGTTTCTGTTTGAAAAAAAAACTCCATCCAATCCTTTAGGAGCAGAAACCTCATAAAAGCATCGACCTTTATTTATAAGAAGCCTGACTTCAAGAATAAACCGTCTGTTTGTGAATCTCTCACCACGTCGTGCAGCGATGGCGTCTTTACGGGCTGTGTGATGACCTCAGCGCCAGCGTCAGATCTCTGATGTTTTCCTTTATAAGAAATTCCCCAAACGCCGCGTCAGCGCGCAGCTGCTCAGATCAGAGGAGTTCGAGATGAACCGGAGGATGAGGTAAAGAGCAGACCACCCTCTCTCACCTGAGCGCCGGGAGACGTCATGTGCGGCGCAGCAGCGGCGGCGGCGGCGCTCGCGGTGACTCAACCCCTCAACAATCTGCTGATTAGCATCTTGTTAAATTATACTGCTTTTTCCACTGAGCTGTTCAGCTGCATTCCTCGCTGCTAGTTAACACGAGGACTAATGAGGGGAGCATGGCGTGTAAAAATGGCTTTACAACGCTGCGTTTGTGCTTCACGGACAACAGAGAGCAAACAACGGCAGAGTCACACAACAGAAATGTTTCTTTATCCTGAGAGAGTTGCACGCGGATACGACTGATTATTACCAGACACAAACTCTCATATCTGTCAGATATTTCATCTGATTCATTTTTGTAAATAGACAAAATATCTTCGTCAAAGTCAAACAGAATCTAAGGTTGTTAAAACATTCGATATGAAACAATTATTTGTCTGAACTAACAAACGAAAACAAACGAAATATTCGGACAAGCATTGACAAAAACATCCCAATAAAGCTCAGAAAAATATTAAAACACAAGCAAGTCTTCATCTCATTTCTAATAAAAAAATGTCCTTTTAGACTTAAAACGAACCAATTTATCTGACAAGTCCAGAAATATGTCTTCTAACAATATATTACAGGACAATAGTGACCTCTAATCTGTTTGTACCAAGTCAAAAAAATCTGCCAATGGGATGAAAAAAAACTTCCTTGTCTTGAAACATCAACAGTGCACACTCACAAATTTGTGCCTAAATCCTGCGTATCATCATTTTTTTCATACTTGAATTTCTTCTTATTCTGCGAAAACATTTAGACTCTCCTCAGACCTCAGACCATGCACATGCACAAATAATGACAAATCAATTTTAGTCCCATCAATCCTTTGTTTTTTTTCCCATCATACATCATGATGGGAAAATCATCAAATGTGACATACTGGGGACACTGGTGGAGAACCAGAAATTATACCCAACGGCTGAACTTCCATGTGATTTCATCCATGAATCTGTTGCCAGGATACAAACTCAACATCCTGAAGCACTCATGATGATCTCAGGAGACTTTAATTATGTCTCCCTCTCCTCCCACCTGACTGGATTTACAGTTTGTTAACTGTAAATGACCAGAGAGAAAACAACACTTGATCTGCCTTTGATCTGGGAGTTTTGAGATTTGAGTCCATTTTTCTTCAAGTGCCTCCTTATTGTGCATCTTGAAACATCCACACCACGTTCTTTCAGAGAGTCCTGAATTTCAGCTGAAATCATTTGTAGGTTTTTCTTTGCATCCCTTAAAATTTTCCTGGCAGTTGTAGCTGTAGTCTCATTTTCCACTTCTTCATTAGAGTTTGAACTCTGCTCATTGGCATCCTCAGTTCCTTGGATATCTTTTTATATCTCTTTCCTGTTTTATAGAGTTGGATTAACTTTTCTCCCATGACTCAGAATCCAGAAACATCAGTGCAGCACTGGATGAAAGATGCAGGAGCTCAGAAACTCACTGAGCTTTCATACACACACACTGATTACAAACAAATAGATCACAGGTGAGGATGGTTACCTTTAAGAGACATTCAAACACATTTGTGTCGACTTGTGTTCATGTTGTGATGCCTCTGCAGCGCCATCTAGGGTTAGTGATGTCATCTTGGGGGTGTGTCTAATGTGGGTTCTCCCTACAGCACACTGATTGGATTAAGTCAGCACACCTGGGCTCACTAACTCTCTCTCTCTGGGCTTCCATCCTCACAGGTAAATTGTGTTTTTGTTTTGTTCAGTTGCGTTGAAACTTGATTTGGTTCAATCTGATTTTATAAAGTATTATTTAAGATGGTACATGGTGGTTTTTTTGCCCTTTTTGTCATGATCTTTTGAGGTCGTGACAATGTTATCAGGACAAAATCATCAGCGGATGGAAACTTTTGATCAGGGTCATTTGGGAAGTTTTAAAAAGATTTCAAAAGAGTAAACACAGTTGTTTGTGAATAAATGTCTTCACTCAACCTCTAACCATGAGTGAAAGAAAAGTTTTTGTGTTATCATTCATATTCTCCGGAAAATGGCCAAGAAATACATAGTTAAACTCACTGTAGTAGCTTGTCTACATTTCCTACAGACTACATTTCCCATGAGCACCATCACCCACTGTTGTACAGACATGAATCTTGCAAATGTCACAACTCGTCTTTAATTTAAACGACTTTTTCCAGGTAGTGTTGTATTTAAGCTTTAAGCAAACATCGTTCAGCGTCACTCACCTCCTCTCTGAAATAAACTCAGGAAACTGTCACAACACATTCCTCAAACTTCCCGAGACACCCTCCTCTGACTTTTTTTTTTTTTGCCTTCGGTCCCTTCAGAAGTCTTGACCTTCGCTTGGAGTTCAAACAAAAACTCCCAAAAGTTACGAGGGCGGCGAGGCGAGCCGGAGCGTGAGACCGAGAGAGCGGACGTCCAGTTTTATTCTGAAGGGACTTTTAAAGGAAACGGCTCCGACGTCGTGAGGAAGAGTAAGTGTGAAGTGTGAAGCACCCTCGCACGTCTTCAAGGTCTTTGACGGACACACACACACACACACACACACGCTGACGGACAATCCTGACATGTGAGACTCAAAGCGTTCGTCCATGTCCTGTTTGGGACCGGATGTCTCACAGGTCAAGGAGCTTAAAGACGACAAAAACACTTCTCTAGCAATACTGTACATGTGTGTGAGAGTGTGTGTGTGTGTGTTTTGTTGTGCTGTGGGAGCTCTAACTCTGTCCCGTCTCACAGCCCCCCCCCCAAAAAAACAATGCCAGTCTTTGTTCAGCCTGGTGTTACTTTGACTTCTATTGTTACATATCTGTGTGTGTGTGTGTGTGTGTGGCACTTCCAGCTCACACTGTGTGAGATTTTACCCAAACAGTGGGATGTTATGATTACAAATTAGCATGAGTGCTAATAAGATTTCAGGCTGTAAATGGGGGACTTTTATTTTGTCTCGTTAAGGAGCGTCGGTGGGGGCTTTTATTTTGCTGGCTCGTTAAATCCAGCCCTTAACGACCTCTGAGGCAGACAGTAAAAACAGTGATGAAGTGAAATGAAGTGTGTGTTATTGCCTTCATGGTTTGTGGTAATCTGCTGGAGATGTTTTTTTCCCCGTCTGTGAAATGTTTATTTGTTTGTTTTTTGGGGTCCGCTCATGTGTATTTTTGAATGTCTGCGTTTGCTTACGTCGTCTTTAAAGCCACATTTCACTTCGGATTACTCAATCTGTTTGTTTATGTGCCCTTTGTGTGCCCAGTTTGTTTGTTCCCAGCTTTCTGGTGGTCACAGTTGCACAATATCCCTCTGTATTGTTGTGAGAAACAACAGATAGTAAAGTCAGTTTCGTACTGTGATGATTGCTCTATAAATCTGAGCACACACACACACACACACACCGGTGTTTAGAGCAGCTCATTGTTCATTGTCTCCTCTGTAAAGACGCTCGACAGGCTCGCTTGTGCTCTTTGGCTCACCGGAGTTAGTCTTGGTGACTCTACAGAAGTAGTTTGACTTTTTAATTTGAACATTAACGGGTCATAGCTGCAGTCCAGACCACAAAAGTCCAGATTTCTCTGCTTCCAGGACCATTAAGGGAGTAAGTGTGTTTCTGAAGGAGCTTTTTGAAGTAGGAATGCCAGAAAAAAAAAAAAAAAAAAAGGATGCTTTGCATGGTTAAAAGACCGCTTGACCTCAGTAAATGAGAAGTGATGTAGAGCAGTTTTACATGGACTTAATTAAGAGTCCCCAACAGTTCTTTTTATGTGGTGTGTCCTCTGTTTCTTCATATTTTCACATCTTTAAACATTTCTCCCTCTGTTTTTGTCTTTGCTCTTTGTTCTCTCAGCATGCTCCTGGTCGATGACCTCTGAATCTGCGCCTCCTCCTCCACACTGACTGGTGTGTCTTGCATTGCAGGACGTTAAAGCAACATAGGCCTGTATCGTTTTGTGTGTGCGTGACGCAGGCGGAGGAGTTCATGAAACATTTCAGCTGTTTGTTGTCTGCAGCTGTGGGGTTTATAAATGCTTGGGCATCACTTTCGTTATGATTTAGCTGATTATCCAACATCTAGTAACCCGAACCCCAGGGGTGTCCTTCATGACTGAGGGCCCTGGTCTGTGTGTTAATCACATATTGTCATTATTGTGTCTCACTCCCATTACTCCCACTACTTCAAAAAATGTAGATTAGTGCAATTTTTCAACCCGTGTTGGTTTTTTTTGTCACAGAGTGAAGCTGAAACGCTGCCTCGAATTGAAACCTATCAACTCTGGTGACTTGATGAAGTGGAAACAGAGATTTTGTACAATCAAGGCCCTGTTTACACGACAGCATTTCACCCTAAAACGCAGGAAAACGCAATGAAAGCAAATTTGTGTCTACGTGGAAACACCCAGGGACTGAAAAGACTGTAGTATCATGCCAGGCCTGTAGATGGCGATATAACTTTTGGACCCGTTTACACTATAACAGTATAGACCCTGAAGAAGGAGTGAGCTGGAGTTTATATTAAAACCTTTTGCTTTAATTGCAGAAATAGTGCAATAAATGCACATTTTGATAGAAGCTGGTCAGTAGATTCAGCAGCAGAAGAACAAAACTACAGGTCACTGTTGTTGTTGTTGTTATTAAGTTCGTTACTGGCTTTGTGGAGGTTTATTGCCCATACGCAGAGCTGAATGTTACGTCAGTGTTTCCAGGAAGAAACCTGGTCAACGGGGGAAATACAGGGCTGACAGGCAGTTGGTCTCGCGAGATCAATGAGTTCCCGTGCTTCCCACTCCATACAAAAGTCTCTCTTCATTCATGTTGGTCTGCAAAACCTTAAATCTGTCGACTCCTGGCGTGTCTTTGCTCGTTATGTGCATTTACCGCCATAATTATGATTATGGAAACAGTCAGGTTCAGGGTCTTAGGATCCAATCTCTGCTTTTGGCGCCCGTCGATGTGGTCGTGTTGGCCTCAGGGATCAGGGCAGCGTTGGCACCAATGGGCACACTCTGCCAATCCGTTGTGGTGAAGAAGGAGTCGAGCCAAAGCTCAATTTTTTCACCAATTTTTTTAAGTTAATAGAAGAGACTTGTTTCTGGTCCTGTTTCTCTCAAACTGAGAAAGTCGACAGGCGACGCTGGAAAAGCCGTTTCCAGCTCAAAATCCATTTTCTGAATTTATCCCTTCTTAGATGTGATAAAGCTCCTTGTTTTCCCACAATCCCCTTCTTCACATTTCTTTAAATTAAACCATAACTTTGAGTGTTCTTCCTAAAGCCGCTGCAGTAAATGTTAAATCGTTGGAGACGTCTGTTTAAGGACCAATCAAACGACTGGGACGCCCGCCAGCTCCATGATGTTATTTCCTGTCGGTTTTCGAGCTTTTATTTGAATGCAACCTGGACTCTGTCTGTCTTTTCTATCCCTCTTTCTTCTGTTTTCTTTCTTTTTTAATGCACACGCACACACATCATATCCCTGCACTCACCTCTTTTAGAGCAGACGTTGGACGTCAGAGAGGAAACAGCTCAAACATGACTCCAATATGTTTTTATTGCTGCGATCATTAGATTTCATCAAATAAATCCATTTTCACCAACTTTACCTCCTTTTCTCAGACTCTTCCTGCATGAAAGCTTAATGTGTGTGTGTGTGTTAATGTGTGTGTGCTCCAGCTCTAACCTTTAATCATCAAATATCTTTCACATCTGCGCGTGTTTGTGCGTTCAAAGGCGTCTGCAACAATCCAGCTATACATCGACGCTAACTCGGCTCCACAGCTCGGCTCAGTTTCCACCACTTAACATTTCGACTGTTTCCCTGACTTCAGCGTAGGCCTAGTCTGCTTTAATCTGCTGACCTACTCTGTGAGTGTGTGAGTGTGTAAGACGCGGGAGTGTGTGAGGGTGTGTTTTCCACTTATGAGTGTGCTGCTGTGCCGTTTCCATCACGCTTCTCTTTGGGTTAAGTCTCAAAATTATGCCTCAGAAACTTTGTCTTGTTAGACTCAAATTAAAGTCATGATCCTTTACATTTATGACATGAAAACTAGTTTTTTTCTGCCTTTTATTTTCATTAACAGTTGCAGAATTCAGGACCCAGAGTTGAGTGATTACGGACACAAAGATTGACATCAAACGCTGAAGTTTCAGGTTCTAAACTCTTACCACCAAATAGTGAAGTGTTTTGCTTATTTTGACTATAAAATTGTAAAACAATGTCCTGAGAGTAATTGCTTGGGCCCAAATTTTTATGGCAATGCTTGTTATATCGGAGTAAAACTGTTAAAACTAATGAAAACACAAACAGAGAATTTGATTTTGGAGGTTTGGTGAAGAAACAAACGCTTAAATCAAACAGAGTAAAGAAAATTTACAGGATAAACTGAAGTTTTAACATCAACAAATATATGTACAATACATTCTGGGTCTTGTTTTCTTATTTTATTAAAAGAAAAGGTCTCTGATAGCATCATTAGAACAACCAGTATCACACTGGGTATCATCTGCTCCTCATCATGAGACGAAAACTGAAAGTGAAAGTGGAAGAAAAAATTCCGTTCTGTGCTCAAATCATTAAAAACAGAATCAAGTTAGAGTCATGATCCTCTACATTTATGAAATCATACTTTGGGTATTTTATTTGCCTTTTATTTTCATTAACAATAACAGAATCCATGACCCAGAGTTGACTGATTACAGTCACAAAGATTGACATCAAATTCTAAAGTTTCAGGTTCGTAACCCTTTACTACCAAATAGTGGAGTGTTTTGCTTATTTTGACTACAAAATGGTAAAAGAATGTCCTGAGAGTAAGTGCTTAGGCCCAATTTTTCTCTCAAAAACTGGCTTTTTTATAGAGTAAACCAGTTTAAACTAACCAGAAACGAACAGAAAATTTGATTTTCAAAGTTTAGTGAACAAAAGACACTAAAATCAAACAGAGTAAAGAAAATTTACAGGATAAACTGAAGTTTTAACATCAACAAATATATGTAAAATACATTCTGGGTCTTGTTTTCTTATTTTATTAAAAAGAAAAGGTCTCTGATAGCATCATTAGAACAACCACTATCACACTGGGTATCATCTGCTCCTCATCATGAGACGAAAACTGAAAGTGAAAGTGGGAGAGAAAGACAGTTCTGTGATAAAAATGGTTAAAAAAGGTGAAATGCTGTCACAAAACTTCCCAATCTAACAGAAATATGATTAAAAATATGGTTTAAAAGAACAAAAATGGACCATGAACGCAGCTTTTCTTTCATTATGAGGAGACTTGATACATGAAAGTGTGTACGAGTCCACGTGAAGGTGCAGCTGCTGCTTCACATTCAGTTACTTTACATGAACCACTGTGGGTCTGAAACCTCCTACTGTGAGTTTTATGCCTCTAACACATGTAACACACACACACACACACTCACACACACACTCACACACACACACACACTCACACACACACACAGGATGTTTCACATACTTTATTAATCTAAGGTTTTATAGTAATGTAGACCGGGATCATGCAGCCTTTGGTGCATTAACAGTTACTGTGTGTGTGTGTGTGTGTGTGGTTGTGTTATGGTTTGTGCTCTGAGGTGACCACACACACTCCCACACACACACACAGCTCTCCTGCTGTTTTAGGAGCCGCAGTTTGATCGAGCAGACCGAGGCCTCTCACTGGTTGTTGGCAGGCGTCCAGCAGCCAATCACAGAGCTCGGCCAATTAGTGAGAAGGAGCTGAAGGTATAAGGGGCAGAACACGGCTTTTATGGCCCGCTTTGTGTGTGTGTGTGTGTGTGTGTGTGTGTGTGTGTGTGTGTGTGTGTGTGTGTGTGTGTGTGTGTGTAGGATGCTTACCTCTGTTGTCTGTGTGGCGTTCACTGACCTCACATTTTTTCACTTAGATAGCAGCCATGAAGCTCTGCCAAGTAGAGCTTAAAGCCTATTAAAGGAGTCAGTGTGTGTGTGTGTGTGTGTGTGTGTGTTTCATACTTGTGGCCCCCACCCCACTCCCACCAGTTGATTTAGTGTTACCCCCCTGGTGGTGTGTGCGTTTGTTAAAGCAGCTCTCCTCTAACAGCAGAGATTAGCAGACTAATAAGAGATTTGTAGTGTGTGTGTGTGTGTATATATATGTGTGTGTGTGTGTGTGTCTATACATTTGTGTATATGTGTGGTCTTTCCAGCCTTCAGACTTTTACTTTAGTCCGTAAAGATCCTGATTAAACATTAATGTTGAAGCCCTGTGAGGTCATTTATGAATACAAATGAGTTGTTTGGGACCTCCGGCTTGCCGTAGTTATGCTGAAATCTGTCATGAACAGTAAACTTTTTCTCATAAAAGATTTACCAATTAGTATTTTCACATTCAGAGGTTTTAGTAATTTTTACAAAAAGTTATCGTGATATGTTTCTGTGATGAATAATCATTTATTCACTTTTCCATCAGCTGTAAAAAATAAAATTTGTCAGCTGGTTCCAGATTTATTTTTAATACAAAACAACTTTTGGTGTAAGATTCCAAAATTAAATGTGGTGATTTTAATATTTTCAGAACCAGAAACCAACAAAAAACACTCACAATTCCATACCCATGCTTAATTTGATTTATTTATGTATTTCACCATCATATTCACCTTTATTGCCAGACTAATAAGTCCATTTTAAAAAAGCAGACAACTGTTAAAAACACAGAAAAAAACAATAATAATAACAAACACAAACAAACAGATAATAGGCTAAAAACACAAAAGTACAAGACATCACCAATATTTTGAAAGGTAACTGCACCAGTGACATATATTCTATTATTCATATTTACATTTTATGTTCCTTTAACTTAAAATTTAACTTATCTAACTGTATCAATCCTGTAACTTCACCAATGATTGATGTAAAATGCTTCATCTGCTGATCTATATGGATATTAATGACTGAAATGCCAAAGTGTACTCGTGTTTTTTTCTAGATTTATGATAAAGTCAAATATTAGAAAAAAATCCATCAGCTCCACTTTCAGGGAGTGAAATCTAAAGTCGTAAACTACAAAAAAAGGCCCAAAAAATACAGTTATACAACAAACTACATGTGAAAGTAGTGGTTAGTATGCAGTATGTACTTCCTACTATTTTCGTATGTCGTATGTTGTAGATGTGTTCTCACTTCCTGTTGATTTTCAGAATAAAACAGGAGGAATGAGATAAAGCTGCAGTAAATCAAACCTTAAATAGTTCATATTCTGTTCGTTAACGCCTGTACATTCTTCGATTTGTGCTTCCTTATTGGTTAAATTAGAAAAAGTGGGTAACAAGTTGTTCCTAAATGCTCTTTCTCTCCTTTATTTTTCTAACTCTGGGCGTTTATTTTGCTTTAATGATTGATGAATGAGCCGTCTCTGCACCAGCATGAAAGGCCAAGAAAATACCAACAAGACACTTTTAAAAACTAGTGTAACGAGTGTATTTGAAATCAATTTGAGGCTTAAAGCATGAACACACACACACACACACACACACACACACACACACACACACACACACACGTCCTCCCACCGACTGCTAAGGACCATTTGTATAAACTGGGAGGAAAGAATAAATAAATGTTTTCAGTAGCTGGAAAGTTATCAACCCTGTAGTTGGAGGGCTACAAGAACACACCAGTCTAGACCCTCACACACACACACACACACATACACACACACACACAAAGAGAGAGAGAGATCTGCTCCAGGACCAACACAAATAACAGGCAGAAAAAATCATCTTAGTAAAAATGTAGCACAGACTGCCAAGGCCACGGTTCCCCTTTTATCACAATAAATCAGAGTGAAAGACTGGAGGACTCTGTGTGTGTGTGTGTGTGTGTGTGTGTGTGTGTGTGTGTGTGTGTGTGAGCGCTGCCTTTGTTTTCCATTCCACTTATAAAGGTCAGGCCCCTCGGGAGTCATTATATCACTCCTGATATTAATGCCTATGAGCGGAGACTATTACTGCCTCTGTGTGTGTGTGTATGTGTGTGTGTGTGTGTGTGTGTGTGTCCCAACCATGTGTTTCTACTAATGCAATTGGTCTGCAAAGTTCTCTTCATTACTTGTGTGTATTTTTGTGAGTGCATTGTGTTTGTGCACGGACTGAAGTGTGTGTTGGTTGTGGAAACTGTACCTTATATTCACGATTAAGTGCAGTAAATGTGCCTCTGTGTGCAGGAAATCAACCAAAACAATAACTTAAAGTAAGATTTCCATTTTATGCCCACTCAGGATTTGGAAATCCCAGTTATTGATCTGATATCAGGAGAGTTTTAACCCCTTACACTCCACCAAATTCTGGCCTTTTCACCATGCTGTGTTTTTAAAGCTTATAACTGTAGAACCATCAGGTCAAAACTCATCAGTGACACCTCATTTGAAAGATTAAAGTCTCTAGTTTCAGAAAATGTTTTTATATGTGGCTAAAGTCCACATCAGGATAAATGCAAGCTCTCTTAGGTTTAAAAAAAAAAAAATTCTTGAACATCATTAACTTCAAGATGCTTCATGTCAGACATAAAACATCCACTACATCACTCTCGTCCACAGACTACGCACAAACAAAACCAGCTTCATCAGTGCTCAGTGTCTTTTTCGCAGTCAACTTTGCTCTGTTTGTGGAAAGGTTCAACAAAAATCATGAAATCGTAGTTCCTCGTCACGGATTGTACCTCTTCTGTTGCGCACATGAATGTGAATGAAGGTCTCACCAATGATCTAAACGGCTACAGCTGGCTATGTGTGAAAATTAAAGGAATTTGCTGCTGTAAAAGTGATTACCAGCTCAGCCAATTCACAAACAAACAACCCCTCTTATAGCGCTGTTGGCCAGTCAAGCAGGGAACGCTTTTTGTCTATCACAAGCTGTCCTGGGATGAAAACTCAACTTTTTTCTTGCAGCTAGAACCCTGTTGAAAACAAAGACTTGCAGCTTTGTCAGATTGACATTGAGGAGGAAATGCTCTAAGACTGTGAAGCTGCTGTTATTGATGAGAACGGACACAACAGACAGACAAACAACGGACTTTACAGGAGAAATTTCACCACTTGGAATAATTTGATGAAACAACACTTTTGATATGTTTCCAAAGGGGAAAATTTAACCATGAATCTGTGAGAATTATACAAACTCAGGGAAACTGTTTAATTCAACACAATAAGAGTAGAATTAACATGTTTTGTTTTGCTGTGTAGATACTCGGATGGGTTTTGGGGACGTATTTCATCTCACCCTGATGTTAAATCTCCATCCTGGTGTCTCACACTGACCTTAACTGCAGGATCACAGCAGCGGCGGCGGCGGCTGCAGCACGCCGAAGGCCCGAGCTGAAGGTTTGGTGAAGTTGTGGTGCAGCTGTGGGACACATGGAGCCCATGAATCAATTAAAAGACAAACCGCAGAGAAATTAGACCAAGACAGGAGTTAAAGAGATGGAAAAAAGGAGGGAGGAGAGGAAAGAGTTGCGGTTGAACTCGGCGGCTGCACGGTTTCAGCGGAAAGACGCAAGAATCTGACGGACGGATGTTCTGGAGTAACCTCCTGCATGGGAACACACGTGCACGCTCTCTGCACTGACGCACGCATAATCACACGCATGCGTGCGTAAATATTTCCAAACACTCAGTGCGTTGATACCTGCTGAAACATGCTGACAGTTAAGATCGGGCGCCATCACCGCCGCCGCCGTAAGCTGCTGCACTCGATCCGTAACGTGAGATGACTGACAGCTTCACTTAATCCTCATTAACCGTCCGTCAGACGGAGCCACGGCTGCAAAAGAGAGGAAAAATCTCCAACAGAGTTTTTATTTTCACCTTAACGTCTTAATGTCGAGAAAATGATCGGAGGTTGTTCGTCATCCTCGTCTTTCTCTTTCTTTTTCTTTCTCACCGCCAGATGTGAGAGTGTGGAGGTCAGTAGAGCAGGAGGAGAAAAAAAGGGAGGATGGAGGAATAATTTCACACCTGTCAGGTTCAAGTTCAGAGGAGGAGGATGAGGGAAAAGTGAGAAGGCCAAGAAGTCTTTTCTTCGTCTGCTTTCTGCTTTTGTTTAAAGAACACGTGAAAATGATCCTCTGGTTCTTAAAAGGAACCCTGGCTACATAAGAACGATAATAAAATCTCTCAAAATATCTTAGTTTGTATAAAATTTGAAAAAGTATTTTCACCTGTAGGCCGCCATTGTTGTTTACGCCGCAATAACGTCTGGGTAGTGATGTCATATGGTTGCACCGGGCTGGATCTCATACAGGATCATATAAGTCCTGGAGCGGACTTCAGTGGTTTCCAGAGGAAGTTTTGTGGGTTTGTGTTGGAAAATAGTCGGCACAGCATTTGGCTTTAGTCTCCGTTTATAATGACCCACACCTGTCAGCTCTTTCATCAGCATGGGCCGGCTAAATGCAGCAAATGCTTCTGGGGAGAAGTGGCCAGAACATAGCCGCGGCTCCATGGGAAGTTGTTTACGCCCACAAGCGATTTCCCACAACTTCCTTCTTTTCTTGTCTTTTGGGAAGCTGTGCAGACTAACATCAGTCTCCTTGTTTCCTTTGGACTGAAAAGTTCACCCAAAAGCAGCCACATGTGGCATTATTATGTTTTTTTCCCTCCTCAAACCTCGTGACTTACGGCGACTAGTAGTGAGGAAACGGCCAAATCCAGATGCTCGGCACCAAGCAACCAATCTACGTCATCAACCCAGAATGCATTGCGGCAGTAAAACAATGGCTGTGCACGAAGGATAGAAACTGTGTTTTAAACTGTATTTTTTTTAAAGAAAAACCAATTTGTTATGTCTTTGAACAACAAATCCTAGTTTGAGACAAACATTTAAGCAGATTCATACCTGTTAGTCCTTACAGTCGAGGTTCCCTTTAAACGTACCTGAGAGAAGAGAAGAGACGTTCCTGCAAAGTTTGAGAGTTTGGAGGCCACATACCACAAAGAACGCAGCCCTTTGGTCTCAATTCAGGGGCCGTAGTTTTCACGGGACCCAGCCTTCGTGGCCTACGTGGAACTGAATTGGTCTGGATCATTTCCTGTTCGTGTCACACAGCCCCACCCTCGTTGCTCAGCACCCAATGAACTTACTTCAGGAGCGGAAATGGAACCAGAAAGTTTAAAAACAATATTTTTTTTTCATGTTTTGTTAGAGCTGGAGGTGTTTCACCTCTAGTGTCAGCGTGTGATGTACTTGTTTGAAATAAAATTTAAAAAAGAGGAGAAACAGGCGTCAACGTTGCGAATATTTTCTCTGCTCTGAAATATAATGTAAAAGTAGAATAGTGGAGCTTTTCAACTCTTATTACTACTTTTACTCATATTAAGGGTAGGAATAATTCTTACAACAATGAAGATATTATTAGTACATAAAAATTATTCATCTACCAGCGGCTGAATGGAAAGATAGGCGAAAATATATTCTACCTGCATCTAGAATCCAGCTTGTAATAAATTTCACTGTAAATAGTTCCTTTTTAATTCAATACAGAAATTTGTAAAACATTTACTAAATTACAAATCTTTAAAAAAAGAGTGAAGGTTGAGGAAAAGAAGGATAAGATGATATTTTGGCTCCAAGAGGGAATTTAAAGAGCATATTGCAGGTTGTTATTATTATTATTATTTCTTTATTAACACTTAACATGGTCTGATAGTGGCTGTAGAATAAGTTAATCACAGATTTTGGTTTAATTTATTCGCAACAAAAAAGCACAAATTAAGAGAATGAAGTGGCTGTTTTAAGTATATCTGTTGTTTTTCCTTTTTTTTTAATATAGCTTTTTTTTCTCCTTTATTAAAAGAATATAAACAACATTACAAAAAGGAACAAAGAAATAAGGAACATACATGCAGAGCGCCAGGGTTTTGAAAAAAAAAAATTAAACAAACAATGTAAGCAGACTGATAATTAAGATAAGAAAAATAAAACAAACAACAACAAATAAGGGGAGACAAATAATAAACAGGATTTCGCTGAAATATTTTAAATTTGGAGAATTAGCTCAGAGTTTTTACTGCTTTTTTGTGACATGAATTTACTAGAATTATAAAATATAATTGTGATTCTTTCTTACGAGCATAAAAGGAGAGTTTGGTCTTTAAAATCTTATATTTATGGATATAAAACTTGGCTTTCAGTGTGGCTGTTTAAAAATCTGTTTTTGTCAACACTGCGTCATTTGACGTCACTAAGGGGACGTCCTTGGCTCTGACGCAATGTTTACGTTCGGAGGTACAGAATGACAGCAGGTGTGTGGAGGCGTAGTGATTGCGTTTTTACATGTTTTTATTAATTCGAATCGTTTATTAAGATTTTTCAATGTTGCAGTTTTACTCTGGATACAAAAATAGAAACTTAGCAGGATTTCCAGTGGAATTTTCCCCAAAAGGAGGATAAACGGAGTTAGCCTCGTGCACGGTTCGTTTTCGTGCAGGTGAAGAAACGAGACTTTAATTTTACATAAGTCACAGAAGAAAAAAAAGACCGTCTGTGGTGACAAAGAGACTCAGTTCCTGGTTTTATGATGGAGTTCAGGAGCAGATACCGGAGCCAGGACCGGGTGAGATGATGGAGGTGAAGCCGAAGACAGCGACACTTAGAGCGGCAGCGGCAGCAGCCACAGCCCGGCTCCAGGCTCCAGGTGTCACATCATGGAAACAAGGATTTATCAGAGATTCATCCACACAGAAACATCACCTGAGCAAAGTAAGTCTTCATTTTTGTTTTCTGACCCTGCATTTGTGGATAAACGAATTTAAACGGGTTGAAATAGTGCTCGCTGAATATGTGACGTCATCAGGATTCCTTTTTATGTGGCTCCAAGAGCTTTCAAGTGTATTTTGGCCCCAAATGGGCACTTTGGGGTTTCTTGCTCTAAGAGTGCTTCTTAATGTATTTTGGCTCCAAGAGGGCACATAGGTGTGTTTCGGCTCCAAATGTCCTTTTTTTATGTATCTTATCTCCAAAAGTGCTTTTAAGTGTATTTTTGCTCCCAGTGTGTTCTATGAAAATTCTGTCTCCATGAGGGCACTTTACAGATTCTGGCTCCAAGAGTGCTTTGAAGTATATATTTGGGGTCCAAGAGTGCTTTTTATGCATTCTGGCTCCAAGAGTGCTTTTTATGTATTTTGGCATCAAATGGGTACTGTAGTGTATTCCTGCCAAATGGGCATTTTTGTGTAGTGTATTCTAGTGTATTTTGGCTTAAGGAGTGCTTTTGAGTTTTGTATTATCTTTTTTGGCTCCAAGAGTGCTTTGAAGTGTACATTAGTTTTAAGAGGGTACTGTAGCATATGTGGCTCCAAGAGTGCTTCTGGATGTATTTTGGCTCCAAGAAAGTACATAAGCGTAATTTGGCTCTAAAGGTGCATTTTTTATGTATTTTGGCTCCAAGAGTGCTTTTAAGTTTATTTTGGCTCCCACTGTACTCTATGAAAATTCTGGCTCCAAGAGGGTGCTTTACAGATTTTGGCTCCAAGGGTGCTTTTGAGTGTATTTTGGCTCTAGGATTTGTTTGTTTTTTTATTATATATTGACTCTAAGTTTTTGGCTCTAAGAGTGCTTTCTAGTTTCTTGGCTCCAGGAGTGCTTTTGAGTGTATTTTGGCATCAAATGGATACTTAAGTGTATTTTGGCACCAAGAGTGCTTTCAAGTGTATTTTAGTTTTAAGAGGGTACTGTAGCATATGTGGCTCCAAAGGTGCCTATAAGTGTATTTTGGCTCCCACTGTGCTTTGTGAAAATTCTGGCTCCAAGAGGGTGCTTTACAGATTTTGGCTCCAAGGGTGCTTTTGAGTGTATTTTGGCTCTAGGGTTTGTGTTTTTTTAAATTATATTTTGGCTCTAAGAGTGCTTTGAAGTGTTTTTGGCTCCAGGAGTGCTTTTGAGTGTATTTTGGCACCAAATGGGTACTTTAGTGTATTTCGGCTCCAAGAGTGTTTTCTTGTGTATTTTTGCATCAAATAAACATTTTGGTGTATTGGGCTCCAAGAGCGTTTTTCTGTGTATTTTGGCACCAAGAGTGCTTTCAAGTGTATTTTAGTTTTAAGAGGGTACTGTAGCATAATTTGGCTCCAAAGGTGCTTATAAGTGTATTTTGGCTCCAACTGTGCTTTGTGAAAATTCTGTCTCTAAGAGTGCGCTTCACAGTTTTTGGCTCAAAGAGTGCTTTTTTGGTGTATTTTGGCCTGAAACCTTCAGATGAAAATATTATTTCAGTGGACAAGAATAAGAATGACTTTTGTTGTACTTAGAGCAAAACATTGGACAAAGCAAAAAGCAGACTTTATAAAAACTTGTGTTTTAGTAAAGTGCCTTGGAAAAATTATAATTTATTCATTTTTTACTCAATGTAGCCTCCTTTTCTGGCTCCTTATCTTTTCCCTTTCTTGCTGGTGTATGTCACATTAATAATATGCATATGCTCTATTAGTTTACTGAGTTATTTTGATTAGAAATCACTCTAATTTTTGAGTTTTTACAGTCTTAAATCCATTTATTTTACTCTAAGGCAGAATAAATTTTAGACTTACATTGATCTGTTTCAACACATGAACCAAAAACTGCATCAGACAGGCTGCGTGTAAATATGTTACACGGTGTTGCAGTATTTCCTGACGTGTGAAAACGTCAGTACTGAGTTTGTTTTTCAGCTCGCCTCACAGAGGACGGATCAATCCGCTCAGACGTAGATGAATCTCATACGTCTGACTCTGAGGAGAGAAGCTGTTTTATCTGATCTCTGCTCGAGTTATTACGCAAAAACAATTCCCAAATCTGCCTCCTGAACATTTTATGAGTGCAGCTCATCATTAATACGCTTTTCATCTCAACGCATGAGTAAGAGGAGAAACGGAGACAGAGGAACAAAAGTTAAAGCTTCGGGAAAGAACATTCGATTCAGAGGGCGTTAAATGAAGACTATTTCTGAGGTTTCTGATCAGAAAAATGTTTTAAAGTAACGAGAGAAAGAAATCTGAGGTTGATTCTCTCTAAGTTTGTGTGTTGAGCTTTGCCCTGCTGCTGAACCGTGGGTCTGTGCGTGATTACGAGAAAAGAGAAGAATGTGGTTCACTAACAACACCAGCCCCGAGGACGCTGCCTTCCCAGGCTGTAAAACACACTCTGGTGCTGTTCACACACACACACACACACACACACACACACACTCACACACATCTACACACACACTGCATCTCAGAGACGGACGCCCCGCTGCTCTCAAACTCAACAGCTGTCGGGGTGTGAAACCTGATAAAAGGAGAAAGAGACGGAGGAGCCGGCGCGGCAGAAGGTTGCTCCAACTTTTGATAATAAGGTGATACTTTACTGATCCAGCAGGGGTCAAAGGTCAAAGTTAAGCTGTGGAGCAGCACTCCTGGAGCTGCAGGAGATTTAGTGGCTTGTTCACTGATGCTTTATTGATCAATATTTGCTTTTATATGAACTATAAATCTGAAGCGGCTGATGTGATGAGGATAAATCTGTAAACTGTGAAGAAAGAACTGAACGTTCGAATCTTCAGGGACTGAATTCAGGCGTCAGAGTGCAGACGATAAACTTCCTCTTGCTGGAGGACTCATGAAAACTGTTGTGATAAAACGACATGCATTTGTTTTGAATATGAAAGTAGATCAGATCTTACTTTAAACCTTCTTGGACTCAAGCATTTGTTTGGTGTGCATTTCTTATTCCTTCTCACTTTTACAGATCAGTCAGACCTCAGTAGTACAAACACTAAACTTGGTGTTTGTTTAGGAAGTTATGTTTGTAGTGTTATTAGTGAGCTACTAGTTTTTAGTTATAAGTGTTATTCTTCATAGCTTAACGCTTTTCTCACTAAAGTTGCCGGAAAATCAAAATATCACCAAAAGATTATGTGGGAATTAAATGTGTCTAGTAGATTTATGTTTTAAAAAATGAAGTTTCATGGGTTTGAAAGGCTGAAATGTAATGTTCACATATGTGGACGCCAGGTCTCAAGAGGCTAAGTCTTTTCTTTGTACAAGGCAACTCTTTACCGGATACAACACAACGAGGTAACGTCTTTATCGCCAGTTACGTACTGATGTTTGAAGTAGTTGCGTAGTTGCGCAGCCGGCAACATTTAGCTTAGCTACTCACAGCTCGGTGCTCTGATACATGTCTGTAACATTAGTGAATCCTGGTTGTGTCCTACCAGGTCTCATCTACCAACTCCAACCTCACCAAGCAGAGCAAACGTAACCTGGCTCTTCATTTTATTGATAGACTCTCATGTTTGAACAGATCACTGCAGAATAACTGCTGCATGTGGACAGGAATCAACATTAGCACAAACACATTAGTGACTGTTTTTGCTTCCAGCCCGAGTTTTAGCCTTCAACTCGTGCTCTATCACTCTCCTGTTTATCTTTATTCTCCTCTTCCGTCTCTTTTCTGTCAGACAGTCCAGCTCCTGCTTCCACCATTTCTACTTCAATAAATCACAGAAATCATTTTCAGCTGAGAAAAACTCAAAATTATTTTCTCGTTGCTTTCCTTCCTCAGCTGATGTGACGTTGTCATAGAGACTTTGACTTGCCATAAATCAATCCAGTCCAGTCCAACCCAATCTTGAAGCTGAAAAAAGCAATTAGAAATAACCTATTTTAGTGCTAATACTCTAATTTTAAATTGCAGATTATGATCAGGCATTTATCTTGATATGAGACTTTTTAAGATTATTAAGAAAGTCCTCACTGTCCGTTTTAATACATTTATGACAATTTTTTACAACATTTAATTCTGACCAGGAACACAGACAGTTTTAGAAAAAGATTAAAAGAAACAAAAGAGTAAATGTCTTTGACCATGTGACAGCTTTTGACTTTTGCATCTGGTATTTCTGATGCTGAATTTAACTGTTTCCTCATTGAAAAAAGAAACACTGAAAATAAAAATCTTAATTTTAAAGATTCAGATGTTTTAAAGAAAAACATGATATTAATTTGATGTGACTGTTTTTATCAATGACTGTTTATAATTTTACCAAAAAGTATGATGGAGTCCAGCTCAATGCTGCTTCCTTTATTATGCAAATCATATGTAAATCAGGCCATACTGGCCCCGCCCCCAAACCTTCCAATTCACACCAAAAAAGTGACGAAAAGCAGAAAATGATACACCAATACTGGAAAAAAAAGCCAGTAAAAATGTACGAAAGCTGTATTTAGTTATGATTTTATTTCATGTTTTCTGTCCTGCCCTAATCAGGTTTTTCTGCTCTTGCTTGAATATTTAATGCGATGCAGAAATAAATCATGTGACTCATGGTATTTGATCAAAGATTGATTGTTACGATCTGTCCTGACACAGAAGTAAAACTGTGACCATCTTTTATCCGCGGATGCTTTTTATGAACACACCTGCCGCTTTAGTGCGCATTAGCGTCCTGAGAGTGGAGCATCACATCATCATCCTCGCGCCTCCTGATACAGAAATACGACCGACTTTTATCACCACGTCACGGGGAATTTATTTGACTGTATCATTAGAAGTGACGCGCCATAAACAAGTCAAATAAAAACCTAAAAGTCTCCTAAAACCTCGTTTTAAGATCCCGCTCCGTTTATGTCTGATGACGCCATGTGTCACCTCAGGCGCCGCGGGGCATTAATGACCCGAGGAAGGAGAATTCATCAAGACGGAGCGTTTGGAGGCTAAGAGGAGGCGCGGGGTCGGCTCCTCAGTCTGAGAGTCGACGTTTCTTACTCACTCTCTGATATTTACGGGATAGATCGATCACACCGAGAGAGCTGTGGAGCTCGTTGAGGTAATTTAGTGCTCATCAGGGGTCAAAGGTCGTCAGGACGGGATGATATCATCGAGGAAAAACAATCTGTGGCGTGAAAAGTGACATTAACAGGTTCAAACTTTTAATAAACATCCTAAAATTTTCCAACAGGAGAGTTTCACTGGACGAGTGTGTGGACGCAGAGACATTATCTCCTTCACTCCATCATTAGAAAACACCACTATCCTCACACACACACACACACACACACACACACACACACACACACACAACGCGGGGGTTTTGATATACGAGGGTTGTGGTCATGTGCTTGGCTGGTGCTCGCAGCCGGTGGCGATTGAATCACAGACCGCAATGATGTCATATCTGTCTGGCTTGATACTCTCTTGCTCTGTGTGTGTGTGTGTGTGTGTGTGTGTGTGTGTGTTGTAGTTATAAAAACCCGACTGACCTCAGCTTTACAGTAAATCTCTCCCATTTTCTCTCCGTTGTCTCGATGTTTCACCCTGAGGATGAGACCTGATGCCGCGTGTGTAATTACTGGCGTTGAATTCAGCCCCGCGGCGCTGATCCGAGAAGAGAATTACCCAGAATTACCTCTGCCGTCCTGACCAAGGACATGTTCGGAGGTAACGTTATAGTTAGTGATGGAAATTATGATGTGAGTGCATGATTCAAAGTTCAAACATCAGAGATTGAAGGGAGGGAGAAATAATTACAACTTTGATGTAGAAGATTAACCAATCCAGTCCAGTCCGGTCCAGTCCGGTCACATCAAATCCATTCCAGATCAAATAATCCAGTCCAGATCATTCAAGTTTTATTCAACCCAATCCAATCTAATCCAATGGAGTCTGATCTGGTCTAGTTGAGTCCAGTCAAGTCAGGAACAGTCAGAACCAATCCATTTCAACCTGATGTCCAGTCCAGGTTTTCTTATCCAAGTCTATCCAATCAAATCCAATACAGTTCTATTCAGTCTGATTATATTCAGGTCAGTCTTGCGTCCAGTCTAGTCCAGTCTGGTTCCATTCAATCTAAACAAGTCCAGTCCAATTCAAATAGGTCCAGTTAAGTACAGTACAGTCCAGTACAGTCACTCCATTTCAGTCCAACATAATCCTATTCAGTCCAGTCCAGTGCATTAACGTTCTATCCAGATTCAGTCCCTTTGAATTCAGTCCAGTCCAATTCAATCTAATGTAATCTGAGCCAAACTAATTCAGTCCAGTATAATTCTTTCTAATCCAAACTACTCCACTCAAGTCTAGTCCATTAAAATCCAGTCCATTTCAATCTAATTTTATTAGGTCAAGTACAGTCCATTTCAGTCTAATCCAATCCAAACCAAGCCACTGCGGACTAATTTGATCCAGTCCAGTCCAGTCAAATTAAATCCAATACGGTTCAGCTCAGACCATTATAATGAATCTCTCCCAGCCCACTTCAAAATTAACCAGTCCAGTCTCATTCTATTCATTCCAATCTAGTCCAACCAGGTCCAGTAAAATCAGTCTGATTTATAAATCTTATCAATCCAGTCAGAGGTGGAAAGTACTTAAGTAGATTTTTCAGGTATCTGTACTCAACTTACGTCGTCATATTTTTGATAATTTCTTGCTTTCACTCCCTACATTTGAACACAAATATCTTCACATTCTACTCCTTACTACTTTTTTCACTTTTACTTAGGTAAAGTAGATGAATTTGTACTTTTACTTTTCTCAGCTTTTTTTTACACAAGTACTTGTACTTCTACTGAAGTACAGAAAGTATGTACTTTTTCCGCCTCTGAATCCAGTCCAGTCTAATCAAATCTGGTCCTGTTTAGTCAAATCCAGTCCATTTCATCCCAGTCTTTTCCAATAAATCCACCCCAATCACTCAAACATAATCCAATCCAGTCTAATTTAATCCAGTCCAGTCTAATCTAATCCAGTTCAATGCAGTTTGGACCAGTTCATTCCAGTCTTACCCAACTAGGTCCAAATCAGTTCAATGTAATCCAGTACAGTCATTTCCAGTAACTTTCTAATGTAATCCATTCCAACCAAATTGAATCCAAGTAAATATAGTCCAGTCCAGTCAGACCCAATCGATCCAATTCATCCAGTCTAAACCTCTTAATTCCAAGGTAAACATTCTAATCCAATCCAGTCCAGTCTCTTTTTATGAACGGTCTCTTTTTGTCTTGTTGATGAATTGAACCAGGTCTGTTTGCTAACTTTACACTGGTGACTCAGTGATATCTTTTAGAATGAGGGTAAAAACTGAACTTCACTTTCTTGAGTCTAAATCCAGAAACAGCTAAAGATCAGTTTCTAGAAAACTGATCAAAATGGTTTCAGAACTTAATTACAACCACAGAGGAACCAAAGTAAACTGTGTCATGTTGATTCATGAAGCTTAATGTCAAAGTCGGGACGTCAACAAAGAGACGCTCTGATAGTTCAACAAAAACCTCTACGCTTCTTTTCACCCCAAAGATACCTCCCCGTCACTTCACCTGTCATCACACTGTTTGCCCTCATTAGCTGCAGTCCGTCCTTAAATATCTTCCTCCAGGTGGTCCGCCTGTTATTGTCGTCCCCAGGTGTCTAAATATGAAGATGCTGAAAGATGTGGCAGATTCCTCACAGGATGAGGGCTTGTTCTGGATCCTCACAGACAGATGAACACACCGATCGATGTCACAGAGGTTATTAGGAGGCATTAAAGGAACAGACGCACGCTTTATTATCAGCACAATCCTGCTCCTTTAATCCGGGCGTCGCTGGCACTCATCCCTCTTTCATTCTGAGCTGAGGATCTTCACAGGTAGAGGAGGGAACACGTCCAGTTACTTCACGTCACTCCTGTCTTTTCTTTCCATTAAAGGCTCATCCATCTCTCTACACCTGGACATTTTCTCAAAGACTGTCCTGTCAGGAGGATCATTTGTTCCCTTTCTCCAATTTCTCCATCCTTCCTGGTGGTAGCAGTTGAACTTTTACACAAACGTCTCTCAGCAGGTTGAACTTTCACCTTTGAAGAGCTGAGGTGTCTCTTTGAGTTTTAATCTGTTCCTCCATCAGCCACTGGAGGTCGTGTTGTCACCTTCAAACTTGTCACTGCTTTTTCCCCCATTTACCATCCCTCATCCATCCATCCCTCATCCATCCATCCATCCATCCGTCCTCCAGGGTCAGATCCTGGTTGTGTTTTTGTCATTTGTCGGCCCCCTCGCTGACTCTCCGCCTCGCCTCTTTTCCACTCCATTCCTCCCCTCTCGCTCTCCCCGGCTCAATCGCTTTCTTGTGGTTTCTGGTCTTTCGGTGGAACGATTCCTCCTTACCCCCCGAGCTTCGGCGAATGACGGAATAAGCCCGTGGTAATTCCTCAGCGCTAACCACAGACATGCACCCCCCCCTCCTCCTGTCCTCCTGCCCTCCCTGCCCCACCGTGCATTCAGGGTGTGTGTACATAAAATGTGTGTTTTCTCTCTGACGTCTATGGAAAAGAGTTCCCTCCGCGGGCCCGCTCGATGCCAAAGAGAGGGGGCGAAAAGTGCCCCCCGTTAGCAGGAGCTCCCAGAAACCTTTGCATGAGCAGCATGAGCCTGTACGACTTTATAATGACAGCTGACACGACTTCTCTCTCAGCGCTCGACGTGTGATTACAGCTCTGTCAGAAAGAACAGAAACGGACGTCCAAGGAATTACCCGTCAGTCAAAGAGCGCGCCGGGACTTCGCTCGCTTCACGCTGATGTTTCTGTCAAGCCCTCTTGAAACCTTAAGGATGATTTTTTCCACCACTTCAACCTCTAGCTTGAGATAAACGCAAACAAACAAAGCCACAAAATTCAGTCACGGTAAAAAATGTATGAATCCAGTGGTTCCCAAAGTATGTTCCCCAACAGCGCCCACTATTGACTAAAAACTGCAGCCCCTCTTCCCACTTTCACCTAAAGGCCTGAAATGTTTTCTGCATAACTCTAATGCCAAGACCTACAAAAAAGTCTCTTACGACCACAGTGAATTCCAAACAAGAAATTTAGAAATTTCAGCTAAAAGTCGGCTTTTACAGGACACATTTGAATGTTCGGGTCATCGTCAAATCAGAAACGTGTGTTGACGATGAAAGTTGTTAAACAAAAAGCATAACTAAATGGGCGTGGCCAGAAAAGGCAGCCACAATTTTGGCACATTTTCTTATTTGTATGAAATTTCTTGTGCACATTTATCAAGCCGAGACCTTCACAAAAAACATGATGCTATGAAGAAAATTCAGACGGGAAACTCAAAGTTAGAGTTTTCCTACTCACATGGTTCGTTGTTGAATGAGCTCGTCCTACATTTTTTTTATTGGATCATCTTCAAATTGGGTATGTATAAACAAGACACATTGACTATGACGAGTTATTAAGGGATTTTTTCTATCTTAACGGACGTGGTCAAAAGAGGCGTCAAACGTTTTTTTTTTATTAGGGCTTCCTAAAAACTACCAACAGTTTTTATAATATGATAAATAAATGAAAATATTTAGGAAGCTGATCAATCTTTCAATATAAGATAAAGTGAAATGATGAAAGAAATGACTTATTCAAAAAAGGAGTCTAACCCCTTTCCTATACATAAATATTATATGTACATATATACATACATGTACCTATACATAAACCTCTGTAATCACATACACTTATACCCAGACACTAATGTTTACTCATATATACATATACAATCCGTGCGCATACACATATTAACTCAAATACATATTCATAAACACATACACATTAATCATCTTATCCATTGATCACTATACTTGCTTATCAATATCTTTTTGTACATATTTTTAAACTGGTGGATATTTGGACTTTGCTTGAGTTCCTCAAAGTTGACGATACTTTGGCCAAAATACAAACCTCAGTAAATCTCATGTACAATGTCAGATCTGGATCAAAATGAACAAACATGTTCTGTGTCACAGCCTGAGCTCATGTATATATCAGAATATATATGACACATGTGCACAATAGCGAGGGCCTGCTTATCGCTGCTAGTAACTTTAATTTTTTTTCTCCTCTCAGGAGAAATCTTTGAAGAATCGGAGTCAGATTGAATAAGTGAGAAAGATCCGAGACAAACGGCTCAAACTCCAGCAGGCAGCACCGAGCGTGACCCTGTGCCCTCGGCATGTACATGTCACAGGAATGCCTTGTAGCCGAGGTGCTGAGAGCTCATTTGTGACTTCATGAGCTTGTGTGTGTGTGTGTGTGTGTGTGTGTGTGTGTGAGAGAGAGAGAGAGAAAGAGAGAGAGACAGAGGGAATGTCGTAAAGGTGTCGAAAGATCAGTTACAGGGTCCAACTGCCCCGTCCTGTGCTAAACAATACCAGCTGAGGAACTGAGGGCACACACACACGCACACACACACACACACACACGCACACACACACACACACACACGGTAAGTGATCTACCTAAACCTGCTGTAAAGTCCACCAACGTTTGCAAACATGCATGAAAGTTTACATCAAAAACAATCAACCACATTTACCCGACTCTGAGCTCCATCGCTCTCCAGAAACATAATTCTTGATAAATTGGTGACAGGCCAAACATTTCCTCGTGTAAAAAGTGACCCAGCAAAACTCAAGATTAAATATTTCATGATTTATTACATAATACATTTAAATGTAAATTTTCTTCACTTGGGTATCAATCAGTTGTTGGTGCATTTTATTCCACATACGAGCGTTTACTTTACATCCTGTTGCTATCCAGAATCAATTTTTTTAAACTGCATTGATTTTTAGAAACTGTAATGGCAGCAGAAGACAATTCAACAACGCAAAGCAAATACGAAACCTGACAATCACAAAAAAAATAATAATAATAATCTGAAAATCAGATGTTTATTTCCCAGGCAGGTTTCCTACACATTCCTAAAAAGTCTTGAAAAGTCTTAAATCCATTAAAATGTTATATTCTGGTCTTAAATAAATTACGCAAAGGTCTTAAATTTGTCAGAGCAGGATTTGTATTGATTTTTTTTTGTGGGAATTTTGAGAAGGAGATTTAGAGTGATAACTGTCTTACAAACTGCTGATATAATTTATCTGCATCCTAGTTCACCAGTCTATGACTATGAGTAACTGTTTGCACTTTTACATACAGATTTTAACCAATGAGCAACTTTATGTTCAATAAACAGTCAGAAATTAAACTTGAATGAGTCTCTTTAAGTGACAAACACTAAGATTTGGTTGTAATGCAGCAGAACCTCCAAACCATCGACCATATTTATGTGTTTTTGGTCTTAAATTTTATTCAAAGTGGCTTTAAAAAGATCTTAAAAAGTCTTAAAGTTGACTTGACAAAACCTGCAGGTACCCTGTCAGGTGAATGAGGCCTGAGGAAAGTCTTCAGAGGTTTTTACGATTGAAAAGAAATGGACTGGTGTCAGAGTTTTTGCAGGTGTTTGAGACATGAGGCAGTGTGAAAGATTAAGGCTGAATGTTTTAAAATTCTTCTTCAAATTATTATCATTATTAATGAACATTAGCAGATCAGTGCTGGTCTTGGCAGAAAATCCTAGGTCCAGCCAATCTAAGACCAAGACCAAACAGTTTCCCATCACTCCCTTAAAAATTCCAAAGTCTAGTTCTGGTATGGAGAATATTCCAGAGTCGCTTCGATCCTTGAAATCTCAAAGATCCTTGAAAACCTCCGTGACCCAGAATGACTCTCACTCCTCGGCCGTGACCCCGCGGGAGCAGAAAGTAGAGAGTTTGTTTTTAGAACTGGTCGGAGGAAGAGTGAAGGTCAGGGTCGTGTCGGGGCGAGGGGAGAGGTCGAGCTCAGGGCGGTGAACGCCGAGGTGATGATTGGGGTTAGAGCCGGCCGGGGTGAAGAAAAGGTGAAGGAAGGTGGTGGAGTGGTGAGGTCACAGGGAGGAGGAGGCGTGTTTATGACATCATTTGTTTGTCCAAATTTGTCTGCAGGATTCAGTGTGTGTGTGTGTGTGTGAGCGCCACCAACCTCGCTCGGCCTGTAAATCTGACAGAACATTTGTTTGGCCTCTGAACCGTGATCGCCCCTCAGAGTCCTCTCTCTCTCTCTCTCTCTGTGAGGAGACGCCTGCTTTAACCATCAGGGAAGACGAGCAGAGAGTGAAGGAGACGAAGTTCAATCCAAAAAACCGAAAGGAATCACAAACACAAAGACGGAGAGGAGGAAAAATCTGAATGATCAAAAGAGAGGAAAGTGGAAATCTTTCACGGCCTGTAAGGTCAGGGTGACTCAAAGTCACTGGATTCCTTTATTTGCCACTTTTAATTGCATTTCCTGAAGTCCACTCTCAGAAGTATGGAAAGACGACTGGTCTGATTTCCATGATATTCAGTGGGAGGGTGCAGCGTGGGCCAAGGAAGAACCCATTAAATTCTGGAACCGGTTCAGACCCGACTCACGAACAAGCCATAAAAGCAGATTCATCTCACGAACTTGTTGCCGTTGGCGGCGGTCGGCGCTCTCGCTGCGCCCTCCCAGGTTCTTTCTGAGGATTCTGCCAAAACTTCTACTTTTATCTTCAATGACAGGATTCAGGAAAGCCAAAATTAACCAGCTTTAAATTTCGAGGATTAGGAGTTCGTTTCATGATTGGGGGAGTTTTTTTTTCCCATCCTGGGTTCATTTCAGTTCTGGTGGATCTTCAGAAAATCAGTGTTACGGCTCAACCGGCGCCTTTGGTTGTGATTGGAAAAGACGTATCAGACATTTGTTATTTAGGTTTTAAGATTTTACTGAGTCCTTGAATGGATGCACACGCTCTAAGCTTCGATCTCATCCCTCTCCTCCTGATCGTCCGTCGCCGTGTAATGACCACGACTCCTCTTTCCTCTGCACTCTTCACCCCAGGCTTTTAGTCGGAGAATACAACGAAGAGAAATTGCAACTCGGGCCACGATGGGAGGAAAAAATGTGGAAGGAAATGAGAAAAGGAAAGTGCAAGACAAAAGGAACGTCAGAGGCATTTTTTTCCCCTCGTGCACTTTTCAACTCCGGGGCTGGTGAGGTGAAAAGGGCAGAGGATGAGAATTGGACGTCGTCGTCGGGATGAGATAGAGAAGAAAAGATGATGATGTGGAAGGAGGTGACGAGAAGAGGAAAAGAGGATGAAACGTTATGGGAGGATTTTAACGAGCATGTTGGGGTCTGGATAGAAACAGGGGGCCTCTTTTACAGAGAGAGAGCTCATATTTGTGGGTGTGTTAAACACATTGACCCTCAGCTTCCCATCGAGAGGAGACGAGAGGAGAGCGGCTGGGAACGGGGGATGACAAGAGGTAATAATGGAGAGGCTTTTTGATGAATGAATCAGAAAATAATGAGGTTAAAGGATTTTTTATTCCAAGAACACCCTAACACATCGTTTCCATCCGACAAACCCGAGTGGAAGTGAAAGAAATAGTGAAAACATGAAGAGTGGAAGTTCCTGACCTCCGTGTGCCTGTAACAGCAGCAGCGTGAACCCTCGTCACTACATCACCACGCCGTGAACTCCCCGCGAGCCCATCCAGGACGCTCTTACGAGCCCCCCAACGCTCCTTAAAGCGCCCTTTCCCAGGCAGACCCTCAACGCCGCACAAAGAGGCTCCTGTCGCCCAAAGTGACACCAAAACCCAACGAGCGCACGGCTGCACACGAGGTTTGGAGGCTGCGCCGCAACGTGGAAGGTCGTGGGTTCAAAACGGACGAAATCAAGTGTTGAACCCTGATCCCTGAAAAGGTGGAGACTGTTATTGACGTAGGCTGACCAAACCTGGACATGTCCTACTTTCTGGGGGGTAAAACTATGTCCGTTGGGATTTTTATTAAATTGCCCAAAATGTTTGGGGGTTTTTCAGCTTGTTCTACAGACCATTAATATTTATGATAAAGCAAAGTTGCACTGGGCTAGTGTTGAGTGCTTTCTTTTTGCCCATATAAAGTCTAATTTTAAGATAAAAAGTTAAAATTTGGGGAAGAAAAAAGTACAAATTCTGCGATAAAAGTTGAAATTTTGAGATGGAGAGTCAAAGATATGAATTTAAAAGGCCACAATTTTAGATATAAAAGTCAAAATTCTGAGTTAAAAGTTGAAACTTAAAGTTAAAAATCCAAATTTTGAGCTAAAAAGACCAAATTATGACATATAAAGGCAAATTTTGAAATAAAGAGTTGAACTTAAGAGTAAAAAAGTCAAAATACTGGGATAAAAAGTCAACATTGTGCACTAAAAGGTCAATATTTCCAGATAAAACAACAAATTATGAGCTATGAAGTCAATATTTTGAGATATTAAAATCAAATTCTGAGATAAAAGGCTAAGTTATGAGATGTAAGATGACATTCTGTTTTTAAAAGTACAGTTTTGAGCTAAAAAAGAAAGAAAGTTATTAGATACAAATTTAAATTTTGTGATAAAATTCTGAGACAAAAAGCCAGAATTTTTAGATTTTACATTTAAAATTCTGAGTTAAAAAGTCTGAATTTTGATGTAAAAGTCAAAAATTTGAGACGTTCTTCCAAATTTAAAGTCAAAGTTATGAGTCAAAGTTTGTGATAGTCAAAATTGTTGGACAAAAAAAAAGCAAAATTTTGAGATATTACTGTCAAAAGTATCACAAAAGACATGATGATCAACAACCCTTCACTGTCTTCTTTCCTTGTCTAATTTTTTAAGAAACATCACTTCATTCAAATTTAAACTGCATGTTTTCAGTTTCAAAATTTATTCTTTGCACAGCTTTAGGTGAAAATATATGAACTTAAATGATTTCAAACAACCAAATATGTTTCTATAATTTCACTCAGAATCAGTAGTTTTTGAAATGGTTTTACAGTGTTGTTAAACTCATACGCTGATGACTTGATTCTGCTCTATCTCCAGTTTTTCCTGAATGAGCAGCAGCTTAACGGTCTTTTCAAAAGGATTAATTTATTCTAAAAAAAAAGCATCAAAGTGGCGCTCAGCTCCCTTAAGCCCCAACCTTCGACGGCCCGTCCTGAAATGCTAAAAATGCAGCAGCAGCATCGATGAGAAAATAAACCAGGTTTTCTCATTTCCTCAAAAATTGCCTCTTCAGAGTCAAATAAGATTTTTGCAGGATGCTAATGATTTGTTTTAGCGGTTGGGGGGCTCTGTGGCAGCATGTTATAAATACCTTAAAGGCCCCTTGGCAGCTTCTTACGAGGGCCGAATGAACTGCTCCTGAACCCTGGGTCTTTTTTTTCCCAGGCACCTTAAAGTAAACACGCTGAGGCTCTTTGAACCCCGGGGACGGGCGACTTTCTGGGCTGAACGACAAATCTTAGCTGATTTTACGTCAGTGAAAAGGACAATTTCTTATCGTTTTTTAGAACCTAGACGTACAATTACAAGATTTCAACTTGTACAACCATTCAAACCATTGACTTTGGACCAATTTCAAAAGGCAACGGCAACAACATGGGGCCAGTTCTTGTTTTGTGTGCAGACAAAACACAAATATAACGTAAACACCCACTTCCATTTATAATAATTTTGACCCCTCGTCTGAGCCAAAGCAAATTAAACAAGTAGTAAATGTAAGGGATGGGAATTAGAAATAAGTTTTGATAGTTTCATCTCTCATGATTATTTCTGTGAAATTGATATTCAGTGATGGATGAGAGAAAATTCTAATAAAAGCATCAAAGTAAATTTGCCGGAGTTTGCACAGCTGCTAAATTTCATAAGGCTTGTGTTGTACAAAAACATACAAACAATACTCTTTTACAATTGGATAAACATATGGAAAGATTACGATACAATATAACAGGTCAGTCCCAAGTCACATAAGGATTGAAAGTCGATTTATTAATTTTGTTTGTTATTTAAATCTGTTTTGGGTTTATTTAATGGAGATAAGATCATTGCTAAATCACTTTCCTATAAGTCTTTATTGGTAGCTTATGTCAACTTTATCTACTTTATCACTGTAACTGTGTTTAGATAAGTTATCCAAATCTAACAGCAAAGTTTTGCACACAAACTTTTAAGGTTTGATCCAGATTAGGTTGGGTTACATGATCTAATTCAACCTCAGATTCCTCATCCCATTTTGAAAATTTGATACAATCCAATAACCAAAAATCTGATCAGATTACTTTTGAAAAACTGGCTCGCGATGTTTTCAAATTCAACTATTGCACAATTGCACATCATCATCTGTTTTCATGGTTGGACGAAGATGTCTCTGGTGCATCGCAAAAGCTGAAATCTAAGTAAGTTATTATGTCTTATTTGCAGTAAAAATTGTCTTATTTTTCTTGATTTGAGCCACATTTACCAGACCAGGTTAAAAAATCTTCCAATGGGACAAGAAAGATTATTCGTATCCCATTGGAAGATTTTTCAGACCTCATTGATGTCTTAAAATAACTTGAAATAAAACATTTTCCTGGATTTATCAGTAGAATGTAGCTCATATCAAGAGTAATAAGACAAATTTGACTAAAAATTAAGACACAATGACTTGTGTAGAGTTAAATTTTTGCAGTGTGTTCATTTGTCTGTCCATTTTTTACGTAAACAACCCAATAACTGACATTTACCTGTCGTCTCCCCTTCACTGTGAGTTCGTCCATGATGGCGCCAGATGTCATTTCTGTAACAAACTCTTTTATTGGCGTCCTCTGCTCAGAGTTCACTCCTGATTTTTCTTCTTTCAGCCTAATTAGTTTGTCACAGTCTCCGTAGCGCTGCCCTCCAGGCTCCAGTTCCCCTTTTATACGCCCTCCGAGCCTTTTACGTGCATGTTCTTGAAACAAACACACGAAGAGGGTGTGAAAGCAAAGACTTTAGGATGTGAAGTTCGCGTTAACAGTGTGGGAGACACAACTTTTCCCACTTGTATAAGGACAGACTGTCAGACGAGGGTCAGTGCTGCTGTGACTGTTCGGTCGCAGGTGTGAGTCACCGAGCTAAAGGCCAGTTCTCTGTTCTGTGCCACTATTAGAGAGAACACATCATTACATCTCAATAAAAAGACTTTATTCACCCAATTTATTACCGCACCGTGGAGGTTTTTGCGCCGTCTCACAAAGAGGCTGTATCCCTTCCATGAAAGTCTTTGTGTTTCGTAATACTGCTGGATGAAGTGTGTGAGGGTGTGTGCCTGTGTGTGAGCTCAGCGGTTGGTCCAGTCATGTCAGTGTAATTGAGCATGATGACTTTTTACTGTAGGTGCCAAACAGGAAGAAAAAAAGAGCGAGTGTGAGACACAGAAAGAAGAAATGGAGTCACAGATTTAGAGAGAGCTCGCAGACGTACTGACTGACTGTGGAGCTTTGTGTCCTACCTGTTAAAGGGTCATTACGTCACATCCTGACGCCCGTACCCTGAATATTCACTCTCCTTTCCACCAGAGGAATCCAGAGTTCAAACATATCAAAAGTGTTGTTTCATCAAATTATTCCAAGTGGTGAAATTTCTCCTGTAAAGTCCGTTGTTTGTCTGTCTGTCGTGTCCGTTCTCATCAATAACAGCAGCTTCACAGTCTTAGAGCAGTGATTCCCAACCTGTGGTCCGTGGCCCTATGGTGGGCCGTGAAGGTATTGCAAGTGGGCCACCAAATCATCTCCAAAGTAGTTTGATTTTAGTGGAGTGCAATTCTATATAGATACAAGACGCAAATAAAGAAAGATACAAATATACAGAATAATGTTTTGAATGTTAAAACTCGGTTACAAACTCAGTTACGAAATTAAAAATGTTCAGATATTCATAAACAAAAAATGTCCACTAAGAAGGTGTGTTAGTGGCCAATGGGTAACATGACCCAACTGAAACTTAACAACAACCCAATACATAATAAAAGTATGTAATAAAACCCCAAATGTAACTTGTCAAAAAACGTAACAAAAGTGCTGAAACGCAACAAAAGCCAAAATGTAATAACTGACTTAAACTGTAACAAATTGTTACATTTTGGGCAAAAGTTATTTTGTTTTAGGCTCAGAATCTGTTGCATTATTGACTAGTTATTACATTTTGGGGAGTTTTTACTGATGGTGTTTTATATCCTCTGTGATTTATGGGGTTGGGGGTGGGCTGCAAACATTTTTGAGACTTAAAACTGGGCCCTGAGTTGGAAAAGGTTGGGAACCACAGTATTAGAGCATTTCCTCCTCAATGTCAATCTGACAAAGCTGCAAGTCTTTGTTTTCAACAGGGTTCTAGCTGCAAGACTAAAGTGACTCCATCGTTTTCTGTTGAGTTTTCATCCCAGGAGAGCTTGTGATAGACAACAAGCGCTCCCTGCTTGACTGACCAATAGGGCATGCTGGTTTTGCATAAAAGCTTGATTAGAGGCTTGTTTATTAGCAAACAGGCCACTCACTCCTAATAACCAATCACCTTACCTTTCATAGGAAACCAGCTGTAGCCATTTAGATCATTGGAGAGCAAAGCTGATGAAAAAGAGAACACTGAGCACTGATGAAGCTTGTTTTATTCGCGCAGAGTCTTCAGACGAGAGTACAATTCGACTCGTGTTTGGTCACCTGAGACTAAAAACTCTCTAACTCCTCCAAAGTTTTACCTAAAAAGCTCACATTTCACCCAGATGTAGATGAGAAGGTGTAGAAGTGATGTGGCGGATGTTTTATGTCTGACATGAAGCATCTTGAAGTTAATGATGTTCAAAAGTGGTTATAAAAAACACGAAGAGGAAAAAAAAAGGTGTTTCAGCTGCATTTATCCTGATGTGGACTTTAGCCACATATAAAAACATGACATTTTCTGAATCTAAAGACTTAAATCTTTCAAATGAGGCGTCATTGATGAATTTTGACTGAATGAAACGTTTGGTTATAAAGGCCAGAATCAGGTGGGATCAAGTTTCTATTCTCTTGTAAGGGATGCACTTCTTTGCTTTGGCCACTAGAGGCATCATCTCTCAATCTATGGATCATTCACCTTTATAGCTTGAAACCAAAGAAACACATCAACAAACAGCCTCAGAGAAAGGAAAACAGAGAACATTTCTGAGCTAACCGCTTTACACCAGACGTCTTTTCAGCACCACTCATCTCTGCTCAGTTTGGTTACGTCCTCAGGAGCCAACATAAACCATCCCACCAAAAGTATGCGGGCAAACCTGACCAAAGCTCTAAAACCGTTTTCTGTTTCAACATGACGACTACCCTGCACACGCGGCCAGAAGCATAAAGAAATGTATTTTCCCAGTTTGGTGTGGCAACAATACAGTGGTCCCGCCACATCAAGCAGCACGGGGATAAACTGGAGCAGCGACTGCACGCCAGGCCTTATCTCCAAACATCGGGGTTGGACCTTTCACATGCTTCTGTGGCTGCTCAGAAAATCCCAGCACCAAGTTCCAGAAACATAATGCACATCCTAAAACCAGAAGCAGATTATTGGAAACAGATTAGTATTAATCCTCTTGCAGTGACATGTAACGGTCATGACTGTGATTTTACAGTGGCCCTCTCAGGTCACAGGGCAGTGAAATGCATCACCGTGTACTGTACAGTAAACTGGACAGGGATTTGACCGCAGCCTACGCAGAACGGCTGGCTGCGTTCATGTACCCTCGCCCAGGAAGGTCCGGGAAGGACTGGTCCTTGGCCGGAGGTTTGTGTTTTGGCTTTGGAGCCGTCATTACTCTTAACTTGACCGAGAGTTCACCTTCAAGTTGGACCTTCCTAAAGCCCTGTTCCACTGTTTTTATGTTACTGGACTATGACCGTTGCTGTTTGACCCCTGACTTGGCCTTGAAGTTGAATCCTGGTTCCTCTTTCCATCAGGAAAATGAAACGATGGCAATTTTGTTGGGGACTAGAAACGGTTCTGTCATGCAAATCAACTTGATGTTATAATTGAACAATCATGCTTCACATTCAAAGACCAGTGGTTCCCAACCTTTTCCAACTCAGGGCCCACTTTTACGTCTCAAAAATGTTTTCAGCCCACGTGTACGGGTAAAAAAATGCTTTGTTACAACGCTATTTTTAACAACTACCCAACATGTCATAACTGGTTGATAATATACCAGATTTTGAGCCCAAAACTAAAAAACTTTTTGCACAAAATGTAACAGCTATTTACAGTTCGAGTCACTTATTACATTTTGGCTTTAAATTAGGGCTGCACGATATGGCCTAAAATCAATACCTCGATATTTTTTTGCTTTATCTTGATACACGATATATATCTCGATATTTTAATTTCTCCTGTGAATCACTACATTAAATGTTCAATTCAACTCTTTAATTAATGAAATGACACCAGTATAATGATTCAAACAGACCTTTCAGTAAGATTTATATAATTTGCTGCCAAAAAGGGAAAAATCAAAATCAGGTTTATCAGTTTAGTTTAACAGTTTAACAAACTGTTTACTCCAAAACACACTTTATATATTTACATATTTTCAATTCCAGTAAAAGATTTCATTCAGATTCATTTATCTGGTTGAATGTATCACATGACTGTCTCAATAGATTTCTAAAATGACAACAATGAAGGTTGAAAAAAATTGAAAAAAAACATGAACTGAAACTGGGGATGACTTAATCTAACTTTTATTTCCATAAATCAGCTACTTTTGTATTGTTGTTGGTGCTGAAAGGACTGTGTTAGTGACCTTTGTGTAGTGAACTTTGTTTTATAAAAACATCTCAGCTCGCATTTTTCTGCTCATCTTCCAATACAGAAACACGCATGCGCAGGAGAGTTTTCTGGATGGTCGGGGGAGTGAACTGTTTAGAGTGAGAAACAGCAGCAGAGAGTGAAAGAAACGCAACAGAAGAAAATTACAGACTGACCTCTCAAAAAATTTACCTGGCAATTTATACTCGATGGTCGCGATATAGTCATTTTATACATCCCACGTGCAACAACCCGCGATATATCGAGTATATTCGATATATCCCCCAGCCCTACTTTAAATACATTCTTTTTGTTGTGTTTTGTGCTTGGCACTCTTGTGACATTTTTGACAGGTTATTACATTTCGGGTTTTATGACATATTTTTTATTACACTTTAGGTCATTGTTACATTTTGGGTCATGTGACCATTTGGCCCCTAACATTCCTTCTCAGTGGACATTTTTTATACATGAATATCTGAACATTTTTGACTTGTATCTTTCTTTATTCATTTGTATCTTGTATTTTTATACCATTTTGGGAAATGATTTGGCGGCCCACTTGCAATACCTTCACAGCCCACCAGGGGGCCGCAGCCCACAGGTTGGGAATCACTGTCATTGACGGTATAAAACATTATCGTGGTCTCTGGGACGTCACCTGTCTGAGTCTGAAACAAAGCAAAACGGCTGGAAATGAGGTCAGTGCCGAGTCGCCACACCAACATATCATAGTTGGCACCTGCCAGTCACGTGACCTGAGCTGTGCCTCTGATTGGTCGAGCTTGCAATCTTAATATCTTATTAACTGTCGAGTTTATTTCTGCTGACTCTTGACGAACAGTAGATTTTAGCACTTCTACATTGTCTCATATTTTCAGTGATAGTAAATTGAGCAGACCAATGTAGGCTACTTGTTGTTCTGTGTGACAGTCGTTGTCATGCATTATCTGTTGTTTTTAGAGTTAGTTAACTTTCACTTTGATGGCTCGTGGGGCTATAGAGTTGTCATGTTACACTTTGGGTCTGTGTAGAGTGCCAAAACCGTATCAAATATTCCATTAGAAGTGTCAAAATGATGAGTGATTAATCTACCGCTGAGTTAACTATCACTAATGATGCAATTAATCATGTTAAAAAGATTAACTTCTTGATGACCTGGTGTTAATATCGTATCAACAGCAACAAACATGGAAGTTGTTGAGAGGTTTTCTTCTTTTTCCATTACTTTGTTTTTGTGATGGATGGCTAGAATTGGACGCTCAGTTTTACTTTTTTGGCCAAGAATTTGAAAGTTAATTGAGCCACTAGTTTTGAGTGTCTGTAACCTTCACCTGTTTCCTTCTTTGAAAAAAAAGTACATCGACTTTTGCCGTAGTAAGAGAATAATTGACCCAAACGGAGGAAAAGCTGAGGAAAAAATCAGCTTATCCAGTCGGCCCGTATCATCCAGGGGGTCCACAGGGCTGACCCTCCACCAGAAGGGTGCGCTGTGAAAAGTGAGTGGTTCTTATAGAGATCTGCTCTTACACACACACACACACACACACAGAAACACACAGGCATACACTAATGCATGCATGCAAACTGGCAAACATGCTCTCTCTCTGACCCCCGGGCTGTCCCAGTCATGTGGTTGTGGGAATGTCGCTGGGATTTGTGTTTCAGCGACTGCAATAACAGGGATCAAATGGGAACATGTGGACAGAATTCCAAACCCCGGGCAGAGCGCAGCGCCGCTTGTTTTTGGCCCATTTTGATGTTGCTGCTTTTTATACGAGGCTTAGTTTTATGGCGTTTTTGTTTATCATTAAGAGGAAACGTGGTGAGTTGCAGCACGAGCCAAAGACGTGTGACAAAGCTCGTATAAGAACGATACAAGGTCACGGTGCACAGCGTCAAATCTGCAAACCAGAGAGTCTAAGAAACTTCAAATCATCTTTTACAATTAGAGCTGGAAACCATGAACAATCACAGCATGTGTTAAAAGTGGGAAACAAGCCGAATTTAAATGACGCCCATGGCTGTTTTCTTACCTCAGAGGGGAACGAAATAAAAAAAAAGAAAAAAAAAAAAGAAAAATGCAGTTCCAAGAATGGCCACTTGAGGCAAAAGTGAGTTTGCTCCCATCAGGAATCATGCAATGATTTCCAAACTTTTTGAAGGCGCCCCCTTTTGTAGACCCCTGATTGTTTCTGAACTGTTTGTGCTGAGTTTGAGTCCTTAATCAAGACTTTTTTCCTCAAGATTTCAACTTTTTATTTAATTAATTGTAAATTCTAGAAATTCATCCAAAAATTAAGACCTTTTTAGCGAAAAATTTTGACTTTTATCTCAAAATTCTGACTTTTTATCCAAAAATTTTGATACCTTATGTCAAATTTTCAACTTTTATCTAAAATCTCTTATATTTTAACTCAAATTTTCAACCTTCTATCTCAAGAATTTGATTTTATCTAAGATTTATAACTTTTTCTCTCGAAATTTTGACTTCTTTCCTCATGATATCAACTCTTTATCTAAATATGTTGATATTTTATGACAAAATTTGATTCTTTATCTCAAAATTCCAACTTTCTATCTCAAAATTCTCACTTTTCAAATTTAAAAAAATTAGACATTTCAACTAACATTTTTGATATCCTATCTCAAATTTTTGACTTTTTCACTTGGAATTTTGGCTTTTTTCCCTGATCATTTCAATTTTTATCTAAAATGTCTTATATTTCAATTCAAAAGTTCAACTTTATTTTTCAAAATTTGATATCTTATCACAATTTTTTTTAACTTTTTCCCTTGAAATGTAACTTTTTCGTCATGGCTTCAATGCTTCATCTAAAAATGTTGGTATTTTATCACAAAAATTAACCCTTAATCTCTAAAATGAAAATTTTTTGTCTCAAATTTGAGACTTAATTTGGGCCAAAATCAAATTTAAAAAAAATTCAAATTTTCATTTGTATTTTTCTTTTATTGGTGGAAATGGGCTTCTATAGGTGAAGGTTTAATACTGGCAACTGACAACTTCCCTTTAAAGTCTATTATTATTTCTTTCATCATGTCGGAGCTTGTTGCCTCTATCACGGTTCTATCTCTTTGTTGACTTCCAACCCGACTGAATCTCTGATTTATGTTTATTGATGCGTGAGCCGCACTTGTCGGAGAAAGCAGGTATTTCCTGTGTTTGTACACACGCTCCCTGTTGGCCTTTTGCCCCCATCTTTTTTAAATTTCCTGCATTTACTGTTAGTGATGGCTGCATGCCTGTTTTGAACTTAGGATGTTCGGGAGTTTTCATCAGGGACAATACTGACCTGAGTCACGGTGATCAACGTTTCTCTAGAAAACAATTTTCCTCCATCTGTGACCTCAGATCACCTGGTCACGCCTTTTCTTTCTACAAGGACATGAGGTTCTTTCTCAGAGTTGCTGCTTCTCAACAATCTAAAACCACCTGTTCTTTAGAAACTACAAGTAAAAGACCAGAAGCTGCTCAAATTCATAATATTGGAGCGAACAGATGTAGAGGCAGAAAAACACCAAAACTTGGGGAGAACCTACAGACTGTTTGGTGCATCTGAAAAACCAACATATACAGGCCGTACTTGTCTTTAGCTGCAGGTATCCAAGTTCTAACATGGAATATTTACTCAGAAAGTTTTTTTTTTTAAGTTTGAATTAAATAAAACTTTTTTCAAACCATGGCTGTAGCACAGTGGCCGACCAGAAAAGTCACAGAGCACCATCTTCATCTTCTTTGTGCACTTCTACATCTTGTTTGCACGGAGAGAAGCTGACCTATAACAAGTGAAAACACCTCCTGTAGTTATAGAATAGCGTAAAGTAGAATAGAATAGATGTTTATTGCCATTTGCACAGGTACGGGTACATTGGAATTCTTTGTGCATTTCTCCCAAGTCAACTTTATAAAAAGTAAAAAAAATTTGCATATAAAACCATATCGCAACATAAAAGACAACCAAAAAAGAGCATAAGAAAATAAACGAAAGAATATATGACAAATAAATAAGATATGAAACAACTATGTACAAATAAAATAAACTGTACAGAAGCTTTACTTTGTATTCAGGCAAAGATATAACGCAAATTGTACAAAAATTACAAGAATTATACAATTTACAGAGGTTGTAGAGCACTGTAAAAAAAAGAAAATCTAAATATGTTTTCTTGTCCCTGAAATTCTGTTCATCTTCTATAGCTATCTCTGCATTTCCATGTAATCGCAGTTTTGCATTGTCAGGCAAAACGTATTGGTAGAAATCCATGAATTAGACGTTTCATTGTTTAAAGTGAGTGAAAAAAAGTTGCAACCTATAATCCAGAAATTACGGTATTCCATTAATTAGTTTGTATCTGACTTAAATAGAATTTTTTTTTTAATTTTTATTCCAATGCTGACTTTCAGTTTAATTCTGTTTTATCCGACCAAGAATATCCTGGAAGTTGAGATCAAAACTCTTCGTTCTGTCCTCGATCTCTGTCAGAAAAACCATAATGATCTCCTCCTCCTCCTCCTTTCATCTCTCCTGTTACTCATTCACTCCTTCATCTCTCTCTCTGTTTCTGAGTTTTCTGAGTGATGGCAGCAGAAATAAACAGCACTTGGACAGGCCACATCACTCAGGATCAACACACACACACACACAGAGGACAGGAC
Source organism: Thalassoma bifasciatum (assembly GCA_008086565.1). Lineage (NCBI taxonomy): Eukaryota > Metazoa > Chordata > Actinopteri > Labriformes > Labridae > Thalassoma > Thalassoma bifasciatum. The sequence goes on from RPOG01001191.1 coordinate 147,151, forward strand.
GGATGCACACACACAGAGGACAGGACGGATGCACACACACAAACACTCAAACACACAAACACACATGCAAATCCACGTTTTCCAGCAAACAGACGAGTGACTTTAACTCCAGCAAAGAGAGACGGAGTCTTTCTGAATGAGAAATCATATAAAAAGTGTTTATTTTTCCCTCCTCAGCCTTTGATGGACAACTGGATCCATATGGGCCCGAGCGGCTCTGTTTAGCTGCTGGGATTTAAACCCATAAACTCTTTTCCACATGCTCGGACACACAGGGGTCGCAGGTTCAAGTCCTGATTTCAACTTCTTTATGAGCCACTTCTTTGCATGTTTAATCCCCCGTCTCTTCCCACATCCAGAGATCTTCGGGGGGTCAGGGGTTCAAATCAGGACTCTAAGTATTCTTTTACTCATTCTTTATATTCCAAGAAGCAGCTTTCATGAGGCCTCCAAATGTTTGGATCTAAAACGCTCAGAAAGGTCACAAGTTCTTTTATAACAAGTTGGCAACGACCGACTTTGGTTTGTTTTTGATTTTACGCAAATCTCTGTAAAGTTCCAAAGCTACGATTGAGATTTTCCACCCAATGTTCAATTTAACGACTTAATGCAGTCAGGTTTTAGTAATTAAAGTCAAAGTATGTAAGAAACTAAGACACAGTAACCCCAAAGCCACATGTAGGTCTCCCCTCGTTCCGACGGTACCACGTCACATTTTTTTTGATCCGAGCGCTGAATGGGAAAATCATTTGAGTTGGTTTTTGGTGTTTCTTTGTGTTTTTTTCCTCACATCTTTGTTGTCCTGTCGCCCACGCACACAGATGTAAAGAGAGCAGGATCTCTGTCTCTCTCTTTCTCTCTCTCTCTCTCTCTCCCTCTGACAGCCACATCCATCCATCCTACTCAAGATGTTGTTCCGCTGCGTCGAGCAAAAGAAACAAACCAACAGAGACTTGAAGAGAAAAAGATGAAGAAACTGAACGCTAGACTGACTACTCAGGCTGCTGAAGTTAGAAAAATTAGAGCGGGGTAATAAATCCCAAATAAAAGTGAATCACAACATGTCCTGATGCAAAATCCTAATCACAGACAGTACGATTCTTATTTAACCTTAAATATATTCGTAGATGTTTTCTGCTCGACACCAGTGTCACTCAACCCTGACAACCAAAGAGACAAAGTGTATAAAACTAACTTTCATTAAAGAGACAATCTGAGTCGTGAAAAGCAGCAAAAACAGCAAAATAAATAAGTTTGAGGTGGCAAAAATGGGTAAGAGAGGCAAAAAAACACAAAAAGCATAATAGAAACACATTTAAGGTGGTTAAAAAACCAAGCAAAAACAGCAAGAAGTAGCAGGAAAAATTAATTTGAGGCATTAAAATGGTCAAAATGCAGCAGAAATAATGTAAAAGTGGCAAAAAATAGGCACTAGCACTAATTAAATTGAGTTTTGGGTGATAAAAAGGCCAAATAAGCAACAAGTAGTACTTAAAATAAGTTTTAAGAGGAAAAAAATGGGTCAAAATGCAGCAAACCTGAGTCAAAAATGGTAAACTCACCAAGAAGTAGCAAGAGCAATAAGTTAAAGGCTGAAAAATGGTTCAATTGCAGCAAAAATAAGTTAAAAAAAAGTGGCAAAAACAAGCTAGAAGCTGGATAAAATAAGTTTGAGGTGGTAAAAAAATCAGCAAAAACAACAACAAGTAGCAGGAAAAATTAATTTGAGTTGCAAAATCAGTCAAAATGCAGCCAAAAACTGGTGAAGGTCACAAAAACAGGCAAAAACACTAAAAAATAATAAGTTTTAGATCAAAAAAGTGGTAACCAAAAGAAGTTTTAGGTGGAAAAAATGGTCAAAATGCAGCAAACCTGGGTCAAAAGTGACAAAATTTGGTAAGAAGTAGCACTAAAACCAAGTTTAAGGTATAGAAAATGGTGGAAAGTGACACAAACAGCAAGAAGTAGCCATTAAAATGATTTTAAGTTGGATAAAAAGCAGCAAAAATGGGTGAGAAGTGGCAGTGAAAATGGGTTTGTGGTGCCAAAAGTTGTCCAAAAGCGAAAGAAATGGGTGAAAGTGGCAAAAATATGCAAGAAGTAAAAAAGAAATTAAGTTTTGGGAGAAAAAATGGTTACGAAAAAGCAAAAAAAGCAAAAAAAGCAACAAGTAGCAATTAAAATTAGTATAGGTGGTACAAAAAAATGGTGAAAAGAAACAAAAAAGAAGTAGCAATGAAAATAATGGATAAAAAGTTGTAAAAATCTGCAAAAAGAAGCAATCAGAAAAAGTCTAAGGTTGAAAAAATGGTCGAATGCAGCAAAAAATATGAATGAACAGTGACTGAAATGGGAATAAAACAGACATGAGTAGCAAGAAAATAATATTGAGCGTATGGAAATAAACATTGCCTTTGTTTTTATAACAACATAACATGGGAAACCTTTAAAAATCACACAATAAACCATAATTTCAATATAGAAAATAATAATCATAGTTAGATTATTTTTTCTAATCGTTCAGCCCTGTTAGAAATATACAGATGGACAGAAATTTGGGGCCAACTACAGGAGTTTTTGCACTTTTACACCCTGAATTTGGGTCTAAATGTCTCAAAGCTTTAACTCTCAAAAAAACTTAATCCATGTGGATGTGAAAAACCTGGACACTTCACTCAGACAAACACATGAAATCAATCCACGTGACAAACTCTGAGACAAATGGACCAATTAAAAACCACCTAAACACACCAACAAGCAGCTACTTGTCCTGTGTGTGTGTGTGTGTGTGTGTGTGTGTGTGTGTGTGTGTGTGTGTGTGTGTGTGTACCATCCACATCTGTGGCTGTTTATCACATCACTGCAGAGAGACAGAGTAGGAAAAATAAAGATGGAGAAAGAGAGAGGAGCTAATGAGAACGATTGTGTTCTTCCACTCATGCGTGTCCGTCTTGGCTTCCAGAGGAACCGTGTTGGACTCATCCACAGAAAAAAAAACAAAAAAACAAATCCACGAGAAAGAGGGAAAGGTGAAACGGGAACAGGAGGGAGGAAAGTGGTCCCATCAGAAACTCTGGACTCCTCTAAAGTTCTGTTGACGTCTTTATTAATAACTGTGACTTATTCCTGTCTCCTTGATTAGTCTGAGCTTCTCTGACTGACGACGCTGGTTTTCCAGGTAAAAGACGATTAAACCACAAAATTCATCCTGAAAACAGAATCTGGATCTGGATCTGGATCTGGATCTGTGGAAGGGGGACCAGGTTTTGGTTTTATTCTAGTTTTGTAGTAAGGAAAAAGGTCCCCAACAAGTTCATCCATCCATCTATCCGTCTTTCCACCAAACTATTCATTCATTCATTTTTTTCATCAATCCTGCAACCATGGCTCCATTCAACCATCTGTTATTAATTCATCTATCAAGCCTCCCATCCATCCATCCATCCATCCATCCATCCATCCATCCATCAAGTCTTACTTACATCCATTGATCCTTCCTTCAACCAAGGAGTTCAGCCATCTATCCATCCATCAACCTTTCCACCAAACTATTTATTCAATTATCTTTTTGGCCATCCATCCATTCATCTGTCCACCAAGCTCTCCATTCATCCTTTCATCCATCCACCCATCCATCCATCCTTTCACAAGGCTTCCATCCACCCATCCATCCATCCTTTAACAAGGCTTCCATCCATCCATCCTTTCACAAGGCTTCCATCCATCCATCCTTTAACAAGGCTTCCATCCATCCATCCTTTCACAAGGCTTCCATCCATCCATCCTTTAACAAGGCTTCCATCCATCCATCCTTTAACAAGGCTTCCATCCATCCATCCTTTCACAAGGCTTCCATCCATCCATCCTTTAACAAGGCCTCCATCCATCCATCCTTTCACAAGGCTTCCATCCATCCATCCTTTAACAAGGCCTCCATCCATCCATCCTTTCACAAGGCTTCCATCCATCCATCCATCCATTCATCCATCCATCCATCCATCCATCCTTTCACAAGGCTTCCATCCATCCATCCATCCATTCATCCATCCACCCATCCATCCATCCTTTCACTAGGCTTCCATCTATTCATCCATCCATCCATGCTTCCACCAAGCTTTCTATTCATCCATTCATCCATCCTTTCACAAGGCCTCCATCCATCCATTCATCCACCCATCAATCAACCAAGCTCTCTACTTATCCATCCATGCCTCCATTCATCCATTCATCCATCCTTCTATCCATGCATCTACCAAGCCTTTTAGTTATCTATACTTCATTCCTCTCAGTCCTCCATCCATCCATCCATCCATCCATCCTTGCATCCATCTCTCATTCTTTACTTCCATCATCTTATCCATCCATCACTTTTTTTTAATTAAACCATCCATCTCTGTCAATTCATTTTTGCATCCTTTTAATCTCTCTGCCCCCTCCACATCATTCATCCATCTTTCATGGCGTCACTCAAATATCTGCCCCCCCCCCCCCCCCCCCCCCCCCCCCCCCCCCCCCCCCCCCCCCCCCCCCAAGGATAACAGCCCAGGAACCTGAATCCTCTCAGTCTCGTCTTCTGTCCTTTATCCATCCATCGAACAGGGTCAAACAGACATGTTCTCCTGTATATTTGTCCAACCTCCATCTCACCCCTTCCTCCTCCCTCTCTCTCTCTCTCTCTCTCTCTCTGTCTGGATCCAGCTGTCTCTTCCCGTCTCTTCCTGTCTCTTCCCGTCTCTTCCTGTCTCGGTGTGGATGGTAGAAGATAAATACACCCTGGCTATGAACCACGTTAACCACATGAGATGATGTCCATATTTCTCTGTCTTTCACTCCTACATGATAAAAAAAGATAAAACTTTACCATCAAAGTGCTGCGTCATTTGTCTCGCCTCCGTGTCGCCTTGATTTTATGGTAAACATAAAGCAGGGCGGCGAAGTGTGCGTTATATACGTACAAAGATTCCCAGAAGGCTCCACCACACAGGGTTGTATTGTTCCCAAAAGTCAAGTCAAACTCACAGCGTTACAGCGTAGAAAGTTTTATTTTGACTTTTGGAAAAGGAACTTGAAAGACGACATTTAAGGAGCAAAGCCAAACAAGTTTTCCTCGTAACAAAATTTCAACAAACATGTACAGGCCGATCTTTGACTTTGGTCATATGTTGTTTTGCTGTTTAAGATACAGATGCAGATAGTTTTTTATGCCGCATTTTATTTGAACTGAATTTATATCCCAGACAATAAAAGTATAGAATACAGTTGTTTAAGATACTGTGTGGTTTTAATTTGAAAATGATACTTAGTTCCAAGGTTGAAAAACACCGGTTTAAGAAAAGGATGTGGATTTACTTTGACCACTTGACTCAAGGACGAAAGCTGGTGACCTCCAGGCGAAACAAACGCTCCTGTCCACATTGGGTTAAATTACAAGGTTTGATTTCCGTTAATACTGTTTGGTCAGATAGTTATTTCTTTATACATTTAACACAGTCTTTGTGCACATATACTTCTTTGTGCTCGGCTGAGTTTCATTTTAGCGCTGCTTCCCTTCTCCCCAGGACGTTCACGAGGATCATAACCACCACATTTTCATCCCTATGAAATATATGACCCACTCAAATGATCAGCCTCCACTTCTGTTGTACTGTTCCATCACTATCCTGCAGAGCACACACACACACACACACACACACACACACACACACACGTATGTACAGTACGTCTTTTTCAATGTTTCACTTGGGTGATATCCAACTGGCAGTCTCCATCCCCACCCAAGGCAATGGGAACCAGCTTTACTGGGAGAGACCGTGTGTGTGTGTGTGTGTGTGTGTGAGTGTGTGTGTGTGTGGACACAGCTGTCTGACAACTGCCTCTATTCTGTGAGCAGCATAAAGGGGCTTCTGTGTATGAACACTGTTACACACTCACACACTTCTATCACACTGCGTTGTTTGAGTGTTCGTCAACGATGGCACACGCCGGGTCATGACCTCGTCCGTAACCACGGGAACCTCACAGAGGAGGCGAAAACTGACGAGTGCGGTCCGGTGCAAGGATAATAATGTATCAACATTATAGATATCTATCTCCTGTTTGTCTGACTCAGAAAAAGTGTGTTACAGTCACTTAAAGGCCGTGTGACTTAGTCTCATATCTAGATATAAGCCTGATCATAATCCACAATTTAGAATGAGAGAATTAGCACTAAAACAAAAATAGCTATTTCCTAGCTTCCTGGACAGGTCAAGCAGGACCGAATTGATTTATGGCACACTGAAATCTCTATGACAGCAATAAAGTGTACCAGAGATCTGTGTTTTTCTCTGTTGAAAATGATTTCTGTGATTTTTTTAGTGTACTGGTGGAAAGAGGAGCTGAACTGTCTGATGGAGACAGAGCAGAAGAAAGCTAAAAAGGAGAGCGATAGAACATGGCTTGTGTTTTAAGCATGAGCTAAAGGCTAAAACACGGGCGAGTGTGTTTGTGCTGATGTTGATTCCTGTCCACATGCAGCAGTTATTCTGCAGTGAACTGTTCAAACCTGAAAGTCTATCAATAAAATGAAGAGCCAGGTTGCTCTGCTTGGTGGATGAACACTGGTAGGATATACAGGGGATTGACTAATATTGCATGTCATGTCTTAGGGCACCGAGCTGTAAGTGCCGCTAAATCTGGCCACTAATCGGGTACAAAAGTTTGCTTCCCAACACAGAAACCTGACTAAGCCTTACGGTCCAAAAATAGTTGTTGATGAATACATAACCTCACTACGTTGTATCCAATTACAAGCTGTCTTGAACAAGGGAGAGTAGAGTTAAAAAAGATCTGCTCCCCATTTATTTTTCCCCAAACAAACCAAAACTAACACATGCCATGATTCATCACAATAGTGGGGGGAAAAGGCTGATCGGAAAAAGTTGTCATGTTTTGAACAACAGCGCTATGTAACTACAAATGAATATGGTGCTTTGCATCCAAAACAAATGCACATCTTTACGACAGTGGGTGACGGTGCTCATGGGAAATGAAGTCTTCATCCTGGAAAAACAAAACTGATTCTAGCAGCAGGTGGAGAAACGTTACAAAGCCGTTAAAAAACGTGATGAACTGCTTCCTCAGCAAGCGAAAGATCAGCAGTGACTGAACTAATTCATCTTCAAATAAATGATTTAGACTCAAAGAGGCTGTTTCTGATTGTTGTCTCAGAGGTTTCCAATGATAACTATCAAAAGAGGATATAATAAGAGCTACCGTTCATTTCCAATCGTGTCACAAAAATAAATTTAGAAGCATAACAGGAAACACTCCTTGAGGAAAAGGCTTCAATCATCTTGGAGCTTTTACAAACAGAACATAATGAGTGTGTTTATTACCCAGAGGAGTTTGAGCTCTTTCCAGACCTTTAATCCGTCCTCCAGTTTCACTCCGTTTTGACAGTCCAAGCTCATTGTGTCTGAATTACAGTCAAGTCCCGCCTCCCGTCTGCAGCTGTGTTGTGATTGGCTCGGACGCCGCACGGCAGCATCGGGGTGGATTGTAACGAAGATGAAAGAAGATGACAAACAAAACTCAGAGGTTTCTTTTAATTGTATGTGGTGGTTTGGGCTGGCGTGCGAGGGTGAATCGATGTCCGGTCGTGTCGTGGCTTTACACACCGAGTCTGTCTGTAACTCAAGCCAGGAAAGAGAGAGAGCAGGGAGACTAATTACTACGGGAAACAAACTTAAATTGGAAATATAATTTTCAGAAAGAAGAGGAAAAGAAACCTTGTCTTTTCACATTTCCTTTGAGGAGTTTGGCGTCAAAGAGACGCGTACTTCAGAAGACATTCGAGCTCAAATGGATCCTGACAGAAAGTCTTTCAGTCCTGGGTGCTGGTTCCTCACATTTATCCTCCAATATTTCAAAATAAAAGACTATTCCACACAAAAATCATCAAGTTTTTCCAAGCCAAGGCCCCAGAGATGACTCACAACCTTTACGATTAACCCACAACGGGCTTCGCTTCACACCAGCAGACGAGCTGCGAGAGGAGGTGTGAATTCTTTTCCACACTTGGACATCGCCGCCTCTTTGAGTCCGTCTGGTGCTTTAAAATAAAAATGATTCAGAGCAGCATTTCCTTTCTTTTTACGACTTAAAACAGAGAGAGAGAGGGAGATTAAAAGCTGCTGATGCTCGCTCTTTTCCCCTTTATTGACTTTTGTAGAAACTTAATCGATGCTTTTGGCGCAAACAGAGACAGAAGATTTATCGGGAAACGACTGTGGCCTGTTTGTTGTACACGGTTGGCATGGTGAATGAAGTAGTAGATGTTTTAGATGTATCAATCACACACACACACACACACACACTGAAAGCTGCTCGGCACTCGCCAAAGAACAAGGTTGGCACGTCCTCAACACAGTCGCCTCAAAGTGTGTGTTTTGGTGAGTGTGTTTGAATTTTATGATCCCGACTTGGAACAAGCCAACATTATGTTCCTCTTGTGTGTGTGTGTGTGTGTGTGTGTGTGTGTGTGTGTGTGTGATGGAAACCAGTTTATTAGTAGGTATTGAAGCCACCGAACAATGTCTGGCCAGTTCGACCGAGAGGGAGGGAGGAAAGCAAAACAAATTGATGCTTTTCTTTTTCACTTTCATTTGTCTCCTTTTACATTTTCTTTCACTGAAGGTAAGGAGATGAAAAGGTTAGGAAAATAAAAGAGCCCAAGTAAGACATTTAAAGAGGAGAGGATGAAAAGGCAAAAGGGATGGATACTACAAAAAGGGGTTGCTATTTTGGCAAAAGTTAGAGTTAAGGTCTCAGTGACGACATTGCAAAGATTTCTTGAAGAGTAAAGACCAAAGATGAGGCTGTAAACTACAAGTACAGATGGAAAAAAAAAAGATAATAAGAGATGATGAAAAAGTCTGCATGCGAGACAGGGAGGAAAAGTTTGCCAAATTGTTGATAGTTTGAACCCCAAAACTGGTTAAGATGGTTGATGTGATGAAAGAACGAAGTTGAAATTCAAATTATAACTTTGAGAGTCCTTAAAGAGGGAAGAAAAAGTGAATCATGGAAAAAGAGACTGCGAGGGTTTAACCACGAGAGAGGACAAAACTAGAAAAATAATCTCTCAGATCAAATAAGGTTTGAAGCTAAAAATGAAACAATCATGTTTCTTCATATCACATTTTAGTAAAAGTTAACAACAGACTGGGAATAAACTCAAACCACTAAACAACATAGTCATAATTTAAGAGTCCTAAAAAAATCAAAAGTTTCAGATGAGGATAGAAGGCAACCGAACTAAACGACAAACCATTAAAAACACAGGAGGCCAGAAAACATCTTGTTTATCTTAACAAGTCGCGCTTCAGATTTTGTGAGATCTCATGAGGAATCGTTGGCTCGAACATTAAAGGAAAAGTTAGTAAAATCCGCAACAAAGTCATGTCTTTATGAACAAGTTTGTAGCATTGTTTAGAAGCCGGCTACATTTAGAGCTCCTCACAGCTCGGTGCTCTGAGACATGATCGTAACGTCAGTGAATCCTGGTTATGTCCTACCAGTGCTCATCTACCAACTCCAACCTAGGGTGACCATACGTCCTCTTTTGACCGGACATGCCCTCTTTTAAGAGCCTGTCCGGTCGGGGTTTCTAAACTCCTTCAAATGTCCGGGTTTTTGAGCTTGCCTAGCTTGAGCGCGTCACAGAACAGTGTATTTATCATTCACGTTGAGTGGTTCCTTTAGAAACACGCTCTGAGAGGTGGAGTTTGAGCCGAACCCCGGAACATGTATTCATTCATTCACAAATCAGTACAGAGGCGCTCCACGCTCCACACTCACTCACTCGCAGGCAGGTAGGCACACTGCCAGAAAACACTCGAACAGAAAGAAAATGCCGAAACGCAAATGTCATTTCACTGATGACATGCGAAAAAAGTTCCCCTGTTTTCGTCCGGGTCGTGACAAATTGGAGGCAGAATGTACCGTCTGCAAAGCTGGAACTTATGTCTCTGTGACTAATAATGGTTCCAACGATCTGCAAGCCCATATCGCCACAACAAAAGATTTAAGAATAGGCTACCTCTCTTTTTTCTTTTTGTGTAATGTTTTCAGGCATTATTTCTATTTTTACGTAACTGATAATTGGGAGGTTATTTTGAAGAATGGTTCTCTACCTCACTTTCCCAACTAAGGTGTAAGTGTCAGACTTAAGAGAGGTGATTGTTTCTTATTTTGTTAAACATCTGAATACTTGTGTTGCTACAGAACTGTTTTGGGCTATTTTTCAGTATATCCAGGTAAAGTGTTCTTTCTGGGGAATTCAGAATATTTGTTTAACTGAGTTAGAAGCACAGAAAGACCCCTGACCCATGGAAAACCCATAAAAATGTGTTTGTGTGTGTGTGTGTGGGGGGGGGGACTCACGGCCTTTTTCAATATCACTTTAAAAGTCCTCACTGTCCCTTTAAGTGTTGTCTGACCTTGCCTCAAACCATATAACAGTGATACAGAGACCACATGTTCAATTTGGGACAAAAGATGTCTTCAATAAGAGAAAAATCATTTTTTTGGTGAACGAACAAGGATGGGATTGTGATTAGAGGTTGTTCTGATTTAGCCGTCTTTCAGGGGACCCAGACTCCGGTGATATGGGGACCACATGTCCATCTGGAGACAAAAGCTTTGCCCCTAGTTCCAAAATATAATTTTTGGCGGACATGTCCCTCAAATTTTAACCCAAGTTTCTGTAATGTCCCCGAAAGTTCCCTAAACAAACACAAGTGTGTGTGTGTGTGGGATGTGGACCATATTGTGATTCTCTCGAGTTGCACATGTTCAGTTTGTTAAACATTGTTCTCCATCTTCCATCAGGCACCACAGCTACCAGCCAACTATATTTGACCTCAACACACACTCATACACACACACACATGCACACACACACACAGGGGAGTTGTGTAACAGAGTGAATCAGCGTGTATCCCTGTTTCCAGATGGAGAGATTGGAAAACAGAAGAAGAAAGATTAGCTGTCTTTAAGATTTCTCCAATTCATTGAAAGGTGATTGTGTCCCCATGTTTTGTTCACTGACCCCCCCAGAGTAACATCACAACATGTTGTTTCAATATTTCATTCATTCACTGCTGGACCCTGCAAGTGTGTTTCCATCCAAACATGTTGCAAAAGATAAAAACGCTAAATCAGATTAGAAGGGCTGAAGAGGTTTTTGAATTAGGAGATTTGAACAACATGCTGCAGAGTTTCAACTCTGACCTCAGGTTTTCTTTATCATACTCTTTATTACGCCTGATGTTTTTCTTTTAGATGCTGCAAATGAAATATTTTAAGTCTTAACTGTTAAAAAGTCTTTGTTGTTGGACTTAAATGAACTTAAATGAAAAATGGGAACAAAACAACAGAAAAAACAAACCATTTTCTTTTCCAATTTTTAGATTAGTATTCTCTTTGTGTGCTTCGGTTTAGCAGCCAGTTCCCCAAACTAAATTCAAAAAGCTTAAAAGCTTAAAAACAGAACAGTATTTCTCAGTAATGACAGTGTTTTCTTGTTTTCTGACAGGATGACCTCACACTCCAGCACTTTCAGTTCTTTACCCCACTCCAAAATCATGACGACCACACACTTGGACATTTCTGATCGGTTTTATAACAACTCATTTAAAGGGACAGTGAGGACTTTTTAAGTGATCTTGAAAAAGTCTGATATTTAGATAAATGCCTGACCATAATGCACAATTCAAAATGAGATTCTCAGCGCTAGAATAAGTTATTTGTGGTAGTATTAGTGGTCTTTCTGATAGAAAAGGGACAGAAGAGCAGAAGAAAGCTAAGCAGGAGATTGATAGAGCACAGGTTAAAGGCTAAAACAGCGTCTAGAGGCTAAATTGTGCTTTTATACGACATATTGCTCATGGTTGAACTGTTTGTTTGCATGCAGCAACTTCTAGCACTTTGTGAGCTTTCTCTGGGAAAGATGCTATACAAATAAATGTTATTCTTATTAAAACAGTCTCTAATGTGTTTGTGCTAATGTTGATTCCTGTCCACATGTAGCAGTTATTCTGCTTCTTCACAATGTACAGAAACATTTACAAACTTGACTAAAAGTTACATCAAACCATTGAAACATCAGAAGCTTTTCCTCCAAAATAAGGATGAAAACTGAAGGTAAGATTTGTTTCTAACTGTTAGATAAAAGGTCAATATTTTAAGATACGGAGTAAGAATTTTGAGGAGTAAAGACAAAATTTTGAGAAAAAGTCAAAATTTTCAGATAAAATGTCAACATTTTGAATATTTGAAATAAAAAGTACAAATTTTGATAAGGGGTCAAAATTCTGAGTCACAATTAAGAGAAATAAAGACAACATTATTAAATAAAAGGCAAAATTTCAGAAAAAAATAAGCTTTTTAAGATGAATAGTCAAATTTCTGCCCTTAAAATGGCTTTTTTTCTATTTCTAAACTGGACTTTTTAATTGTATTTTTTAGTTATAACGACTGAAAAACAAAAAACGTTATCTTTGACTTTTAAACTTTAAAAATGGTGTAATGCAAAATATCCTTCATTGAGTTAAGCGAAAAAAGACAAGAATACAAAACAATTCAAAAACACTAAGTTCAAAAAAGGATTTTTCCTAACAGTTTTACACTCAAAGGATGTTTTCGTAAAACAAGTGACGACAGATTCTGGTTCAGGCAGGAGCAAAAAAATCGCAGCTTTGGTGAAAACATGATCACAACTTCTGAAATGTCGATTTTCGATCAGAGAACGATAAATTGTTCAGCCCTTTTCTGTGATTTATTTAGTAGTGATGGTGGAAACAGGAGCTGGACTGTCTGAAAGAAAAGAAGAAGAAAGATAAACGGGAGAGTGATAGAGCACAGGCTAAAGGATAAAACAGGATCCGATCTATTTGTCAGACCTGAGAGTCGATCAGTAAAATGAAGAACCAGGTTACGTTTGCTCTGCTTGGTGAGGTTGGAGTTGGTAGATGAGACCTGGTAGGACACAACCAGGATTCATTAATGAATGCAGGGAAGTAAAACGCATGAGCCAGTGCAGGGAATATGGGGAGCTAACAGTACAAAACAGATGGTACTAGACTAACGGTCTAGTTTGCATTCGGCAATTAGCACCTTGGAAATAAAAACGATTTCAAATGATTGACATATTCAATCTGCTTTTCCATGACACGCTCTGACACTTGAAATTGATGTTTCGATGCTTGGAAACTTCAGACTTTGCTCTCTATGAAAATAGATAGCGCTCTTGTAACTCCACTGCATCAGCTACCATCATCTCACAATTGGTTTCATTACTTCCCCCAAATTTTTGACTTTTGAGCCGCTTTGTTCTGGACTGTCAATGTGGCGTAACCTCGTAAATACCCTTCTCTTGAAGTACCCTACAGGCCACCTGGGCTTATCTTATGTTATGTTTGGCCCTCAAAGAATCCAAAATCATCCCTAGAAAGCTCATCTCTTCTTTCAGGAACTGTTTCAATTTTTTCCCTTGCTCAAATATTTGAAGAGTTACGGTAATGAGAACAACTTGCATTAATGATCGCCTGTGATTGGAACGCCATTGCACGTGAATTCCTACGACACATCCCGTCTCCATAAAGCTTGTCTTTGCTTCTTTAAGGAGCTGTTTGAGTATCTCGCTGGCCCACATGTTCAGGGAGTTACGGTGATTTGAAGAGCACATGTAAAATTGAAGGAAACACGTCTTATGCAACAAGTAGCTTCCTGAGCACTGCAGATGAACATATGAAAGAAAAGAGAGAAACACAAACAAAGCTTCATGTAAGATGAGTCAAAGCCGAGTGTTTTCATGTCCGTCCCGCCAGTTATTGCTAACACATCTGTTTGTTTACTCGCGGAGACTCTGCAGCGTTCCACATGCGCACATCCACATCAGAGCAGAAACCGAGGCCCCGCTCTGCAACTTTCTGAGCCGTTTCATTGGACTCTGCTGTCGTACGCCGGCGGCTCAAGACACATCCAATCCACATAATCCCAAACATCAAAGAGATAAAGGAGAAAACATTAGTTGTGGTCCATTGATGTTTCCATAAGGCCCCACGAAGATCTTTTAATTACAATTTCACTCATGCAAAATGTCTTCTGTAAAGTATTTCAAATTCAACACCAAGGTTTGTAAGTTTATCCATCCAGGAAGATAAATCTGCCTCAGCTTCTCTGCTTAAGTATGTTATCAAACCTGTTTTCGTCGTTAACTTTCCTTTTTGTTTCATAAGGTCTCACATCTTTGACATCCAAACGCCAAGAACGAGTTCAAGGACTGTTTTGATATTCTGAATTTAAAACGTGTGTTTTTCCTCTGGGTTTGATTGTCAGCGAGGACAGTTAATGGATGCAAAATGTTTGTTGTTTTTTTGTAAACTCTGAAACCTCGGAGGCCGGTGTTTCCAGGACAGAATGAGGGAGCGACTTTTCGCTTCGCCTTTCCCACGCAGGGTTCAAACAAAGAACTCAAACCGTGATGGACACAGCATCCGAGCATCTTTAGAATCCTAAAGCATGTCGAGAAGGAGATACAGCGTCCTGTTTTAGTCAGATTTCATAGTGTTTACTCTCTTTTCCACCAAACAAGGTACTCGAAACCACTTTGACGACTCAGCAAAACTCATTTTCTGACCCCTCCCATCTTTACAGATTGGATTTATTGAAAAATTGCTCAGATATGAGCTCGAATCACTTCAGAAACAGAGACACATTGGGGTAAGACTCACGTTGGTCAGGAGGAAATGAAGCGAAGAAATCTGATTAGCGATGAGCGTGAATTATGTACGAACGCGGCCAATTTCGACAAGTTGGTGAGCATCCACACATGTGGGATGAATTTCTCTTCCTCGGAGCGAGCTTTGAAGGGAATGAAATGCTGAGTAGTCAAACGGGTTTTCATAGACCTCCAATATTTATCTGCACGATTAGGATCCAAAACACTGAATAATTCAAGCCTGAACCGTCGAAAACCATCACAATAAGCTTCAGAGCTAACTCCGCCTTCATTTCCCAGAATCCTTCGCATGTCGCAGCTTTAAATCCCAATTTTACTTCTTCAAAAGCATTTCATGTCCCTGCTTTTTTTACTCTCCCTTCTGTGTTTTACTGCGGCCTGTTTTAATAAGTGAACATTAAAACGCCTGTGAGTGTGCAGCAGTGTTCATGTGCTTCAAATTGTGACTATAAAAGATTAACACACACTGGTGATGAATACGTCTCTTAAATACCATATGGTTGTGTATTTGTTTTATAAGACTGGGGTCTGGTGAGGGTGTGTGTGTTGGTTTATGTTCTCTCTGTACAGTAGCTGGCTTGTCCTCCTCTCTCTCTTATATTTATAGCTTCGCTCTAATCACTGAGAATTACTGTAATTACAGGCTCATACACAAACATAACACTCTCCCACACCAGCATTAACACTCATCATTTTAACGTCTTTATTGTTTCAGCAGTGGAAAAAAAAGAAAAAGCCTCAAATATGAACTTTATAGACTTTTTGAGACTCACATGAGGAGCTTTGCTGTTTTAATTACCTTGGAATAAATAACTGTTGGACTGATTCAGAGGAGTTTGGCACCTGAGGAAGCATCTTACCTTTGTTCAGAGTTTGTCCTCTAGAGGGAGCTGGAGGCCGCACCTGAGATACTGTCAGATTTATTCACTTATATAAAGCAGAAGACTTCACTTCATACCTTGTTTGTAACTATATATCCTTAAAAGTTGATTTTATGTGGCTTCAGATCAGCAGAAGGAACATCTCTCTCCTTTCTGAGTAACTTTTTGAGGAAGAATTTTTCCTGTATCAAATTTGGGGGCAAAATCTGCAACACAAAAAAGTTGGAACTTTATGCAAACTTAGATATTTGAGGGTTGGGAACTCATGAGGCTGCACATCAGCATGTTTTGGATCCCAGATTTTTACGTTTCAACCAGTTTAAGAGACAGATTAGTGTGGTACCCAAACCAGACGTGCACTTAAGGTTGTGTTTTGGCTCCCAAGAAGGCACCTTAGCACAAATTTGGCACCAAAAGAGGCACTTAAGCGAGGGTTTGGCTTCTAACAAAGCACTGTAGTGTAATTTGACTCTAAAGAGGACACTTCGGCACATGTTTTGGCTCCCAGGAGTGCAGTGTATTGTGTTTTAATCAGCTAAAGTGGCAGATGAGTGTGGTCCCTCAACCAGGAGTGGACTTAGGGTTGGGTTTTGGCTCCACGGAGGGCACTTCAACACAAGTTTGGCTCCCAAGAGGACACTTTTGCACATGTTTTGGCTCCCAAGAAGCCACTCTAGTGTATTTTGGTTCCCTGGAGAGCAGATTATCAAGTTTTAACCAGCCAAAGGGGAAAATTGGTAGGGTTCCCAACCAGTGGAGCACTAAAAAGATGTGTTTTCGCTCCCTAGAAGACACTTTTGCAGAATGTCTCATTTCAAGAGGGCACTTTTTCACATGTTTTGGCTCCCAAGAAGCCACTCTGGTACATTTTTTGGCTCCAGAGAAAGCACTTTTGTGTATTTTGGCCCCAAGTTGGGCAGTTTATTATGCTTTAATCAGCTCAAGTGGCAGATGAGTGTGATCCCTTCAACCAGGAGTGGACTTAAGGATGTGTTTTGACTCCCAGTACGGGGCTTTTGGTAAAAGTTTGGCACCAAGTTGGGTACTTAAGCAAGTGTATAGCACCTGAGAGGGCACTCCAGTGTAATTAAACTTCCAAGAAGCCACTCTAGCACATGTTTTGGCTCGCAAGAAGCCATTCTTGCACATGTTTTGGCTCCAAAGAGAGCAGTTTAGGGTATTTTGACTCCCAGGAGGGCAGTTTATTATGCTTTTATCAGCTAAAGTAGCAGATTAGTGTGGTCCCTCAACCAGGAGTGGACTTAAAGATGTGTTTTGGCTCCGAGGAAGTGGCTTTTAGTGCAAGTTTGGCACCAAGGGCACTTAAGAAAGCATATAGTACCTGAGAGGGCACTCCAGTGTAATTTGACTTCCAAGAAGCCACTCTAGCACATGTTTTAGTTCCCAAGAGGACAGATCATGTTCCTTTCATGAATCTTAACTTTGCCCTCTCGTATTTATGTCCACTTCTGTCGCTCTGTTTTTGATTGTGTGTAATCTCTACAAAACCTGGTTTGGGGTTATCTATTGAAATATGTAAGGTCTCCTCTGAAAAAGACTTGTCCAGTTGTGATTGCATAGACTCCTGGAAACTCTACCACTGTCCTTTCTAGTTTTACAAACTCGATCCTGGTTTGATCCACGTGTATCTTCAGGTTTTTTAAGGGTCTGGGACATCTCAACCCTACCTGTGCACCAGCTTGACCCTGTTCCTGGATTGCATCCACTTGCCTGATGTCCAAACAGCTGAGTCATGTCCTCTCCGTTGGTATTTCCTGCCCTCTGCTTCCCATGCAGAACAGATTTTCAGGGGAAGTGCAACCAGACCAAAGCGAGCAAAGAGCAGACCTCTGCTGTCTGATNGGCTTTTTAAGTCACAAATGCATTGTTATGTAGTCTGCTTTTATGGTATTTTATGGTTTTTCTGGTATGAACGTGATTCGCTCTAGATAAGTGTCTTAAACTAACCACCAATCAGAGAGTGTTTGGGATCTTCTCATCCACATAGACAGACAGAAACAGACAGAAAAGGGAAAAGAGGGGGGGGGTCTGAGCTGCAGTGGAGCCAGCGTTACAGAGTTACAGCCTGATAAGACTCAGAGTGTAATGAAGGGACATTACTGCTGATAGCACTGACAGGTGCTACTGAAACAGGGGGAGGGGACGGGGAGAAGCAGGAGGCCCAATGCTGCGTTCAGTTTACTCTGGAAAGACACAATTAAAAGTCTAAAATACAGAATTAATAGGACAACAAAATGCCCAATAAGAAACACAATAAGAAACATCGTACATTTACAAAAGCACTAACCATGGTTTGTCCAGAGCTCGTACCAAAAATGGAGATTAACATAAAAGTAAATGCAGAAAAGTGCAAGTAAGGCAGCAATAATAATAAATGAGCAAACAAAAAGCTAATTGCTATTAAGTAAATGAGTTGCATTGGGGATAAAAGAGACCTGAAATCTTTGTTCAACTTTTTCCATTGTTGGGAATATCCAATGATGTGGAAGTTTCGTGCTGTATTTCAAGCTCAAAAGAGGTATGAGCAATTTCCCATGATACACAGCGTCCAATGACTAGATGTCTGAGAAAAGAAAAACACTTAAATGCAAATAATTAAGCATATACTCACAGGAATTACACTCACAGTTGTTGTACATACCCAATTCTTTGCTACTCCACTTAAATCCTTGGGCAATGAGGTGATGACACAATTGGGATTGGCCTTAAATCACATAAGTAGTTGACAACCTAAAATTCATTTTCAAACCTATATCAACCGATATCGATAGTGTGCCAAGAGCTGGGTTTTTATTACAGTTTTTCGCAAAATAAAAGCGATATTCCTAAAATTTCGACAAAGTATATTTGCGCTTTGAACATGTTTCCATTGAAGGTTGTTCTAGATTTCACTGCTGGAAGATGGACGCTCAAAACCTGTTGTAGGTGTAGTGATGTTTACATCGGCTGCGGCTGCCTTGACAGTTTTTACCGTTATGTTTTTCTTGAAAAATAACTGCGAGAAAAGTCTCCGTCTCCTCCTCTGTCCAAACATAGCGTCATGTTTACTCACAGAGGAGTGATCATGTGACCAGGTATGTCACGTTCTTTGACGTATAATTGCGGAAAAAGTGTTTCCGTTGCGCTTTTGTGATATATTTGAATGTTGAAACGTCTGAAAAACCACCTCACAAAAGCGTAAAAACTTTTTAGCGATATTTTAGTGTTTCCATTACCAGTTTTTTGTTGCGCTATTTAAATTTTGCGCATATCCAAGGGTAATGGAAACGCACCGAATAATATTTTGGATCCCTAATGCAAACACTGTTGTAATATGTGATAGAAGATCCGGCAGATGTTGGACCCACTCAAAAACAATGCTGAAACACTGGGAGGCGATTTTTGACTTGGAGGTTAGGGATTGGTTAGAGCTCCTCAAAAGAAAGTCCAGATTAGAGCAGTCCACAAAATAGATTTTGACCCTCAAAGATAACTTCTTACACAGGTTTCGTAATGATTGAGAAAAGTTTACACCTCCCACGATTGGTATTGGTACAACACCCATGTGCAATCACAATCTAAAGCCATGTGGTGTCAGCACACAAACGGCAAACTCCAGATTATTTGCTCTTCAACGCTGGCAATCGATCAAACAGGGCGTGACTGCCTCTGAGAGTCAAACACACACTTACTCAGTGTTTTCACAAGGTTAATTTGAGGAAATGGAAGCAGTTTGTGGACTAGTTGATGAGGGAGCTGAAGGAGTCACTCACACATACCAATAAATACCTCCACCACTCAGGTCACCCAATGTTTTACATGATTATCTTCGCTTGTTCGACGCGGGTTAACTCGCGCGATAAATACTCAGTAAATAAAATAGAAGAAAGGTCGTGCACTGTCCTTTCCTTCCACCGTACCCTCTCTCTCCCTTCCATTCCTCTTTTGTCTTGTCTCTCTATTTCCAAGTAAACAAAACCGTCCCGCTTGTGTCCTATCAGTGAAAGTCCATCCTTCCATCCTCCCCGGAGGTGAACGGAGTGAATGAGCCGAGGAGAAAAGAGCTGAGGAGGGAACGCCGACAGACAAGAGGAGCTGTGTCATCCCTCCTCATCAGCCTGTCTGCAGCCACAGGGAGAGTGTGTGTGTGTGTTTGTGTGTGTGAGTGTGTGTGTCTGCACAGGTATGTGTTGTTACTGTATGTGTGTTCATTTACACTCCACACATTCCTGCTTACTAACCAGATCCCCGGTCCAGACTGCCAGAGAGGCCCACCTCGCAGCCCGGCGTGTCCCAGGAGAGGTGCTCTGACCGGGGCAAGGGGAGAGGGGAGCAGTGGGGGGTTTCTGGGTCAGCCTGGAGCTTCACACTCAGCAGAAAGAGGACTGGAGGAGAGGAAGGTGAGGAAGAGGACAGGGTGGGGAAGGAGAGAAGAGAAGGAAAACAGAGTGAAGAGAGAAGGGGCCTTGAAGATGGAAGGAAAAAATCCAATTTGGGACGAACTTCTGGACATCAAGGATACTGAAAAACTTTGACAAACCAATGGGAAGCCTTCGTTTAGTACTTTTATGTTCTCAAAAACATAAAAACCCCTCAAACTCTGACAGCCTGAGCGGACTGGTGAGCCAAGCAACTGGGTTGGCGATTTATAAGTATAGAAGCCCAATAAGATTAGAGTTTGTAACCTTAACCCTAAACCTTTTACAACTCCAATTCCAATACAGTTTGGAGGTTGTGTAAAATGTAGATAAAAACAGAATGCAACGACTTGCAAATCCTGTATAACCAATGTTCTAGTGAATACACTCCAGAGACAAGATTGAAAACTTTTTCTTTTGCAAATTTTCACTCATTTTGAATTTGATGCCTGCAACACGTTCTGAAAAACCTTTAAGACAGCTGTTTGGATCATTCCAACAGGTTCATTGGAAATTATGGGGAGTGTCATGATTGGGTATAAAAGGGACCAGGTTCACCACTTAGTCAACAACTGCGTGAGCAAATAGTCCAACAGTTACAGAACAATGTTTCTCAACTGCAGGAATTGATGGATTTCATCATCTACAGTCCATAATATCATCAAAAGATTCAGAGAATCTGGAGAAATCTCTGCACGTAACGTCGTTCCGGGTTTTGGTTGTAACTTACCGGCACTGGAAACTGGGGAGTCCGCCGCGGCGTAATTTTTGGGTGTAGTAACACATTTCCTATAATCGTCCACCCGAGTCCTTGTGAAGTCTTTTGGTAACAGTCAATTGTGTCAAGTAGTGATGTAGATGTTCACTGTCAAGTTTGAGATGGTACGTTTCTGTTTCAGTGTGTAGTTGTTGTGTGTGTTTGCGCGCCGCCGGCTTCTCTGGGCCCGAGCTCATCTGAGATGGACTGAGGCAAAGTGGAAAAGTCTGCTGTGGTCTGACAAGTCCACATTCAAACTCTTTTTGGAAATCATGGACGTGGTGTCCTCTGGGCCAAAGAAGAAAAGGACAATCTGGTTTGTCACGACTTGGAATGCAAAGGTTACGGGGAAAAACTGGCATCTACAGGATTACTTTTCAACGCAATGTCTGCCCTTTTTTGTTTTTCATTGCTGTCTCCATGAAATCACCTCAGAATGGAATTATTATGACTATCAGTGAGACAAGTGTTGAAATACTTTCATCCTTTTCAATGACAGCCTGATTACATCCTTAGCAGAGACATAAAACAAAGCAGCAAACCAAGGATCTCACTTTTATAACTTCTCGTTTTAACTCTGGGCCTACGTCACCATAAAAACCTCTGCTTCACACAGCTATAGCTCCAGATTTGGAAATGTTCAGAGAGCCAAAGTTGTAGGAAAAGATAGTAAATGAAGTGAAAAGAGCAGGACCAAAGCCAGACGACGAGTGGTTGATGATGAGGATAATAAACGACGAAGGAGAATGAAAGAAGAGCGAGCACATCTTCAGTCTCCTGTGTTTTCTCCTCCATGTTCTTTAAGGCGGAGCAACCTTCCTCTGAACCCTGAGCAGCCTGTTTCCCATACACACACCGCTACCTGAGGGACGAAGACCCCATTTGTGTGTGTGTGTGTGTGTGTGTGTTAGTGTGTGTGTTCGTCCTGCCAAAAGAGTCGCACTGACCCTGTCTTGTGAAACTGTGAATGAATGGATGGGTGGAAAAAGGAGCAGAGGAAGAGGGGATGATAGGCGTCAGGGGTCTGAGAAACTTGTCTGTCTGACACACACACACTCACACACACACTCACACACACACACACTGGGTCTCCAGCCTCAATTGAACATCAACAGATAAACCTGCTCTTTCTCTTATCTGGAAAAAAAGAGGAGCAGAACGAGGGGATTCTCTTACAGCGAGGAGACAGTTTTTATCTCCTAACCACCCCTCTTTACGCCCCCCTCTCTCTCTCCACTGTCTCCCGCTATCTCTCTCTATCTCTCCCTCTTTCTCTCAGCGTTGTTCTTGGCCTCTCTGGTTTCTGTTAAAAGGGCGACAGAAAGGACAGAGAGAAAAGGAGGGAAGGGACCCATGAAGGAGGACAAAGAGACCACTTTAAATTGCCCAAATGGAGGCTCTGTTGTACGTGTGTTTAACCTCCCCTCCTCCCTCATCCTCTCTTTTTTTTTTTCTTTTTACCTCTCATTATGCTCATCCGTCTTTCACGACGCTCATCCTCGGTCCATCTTCCTCTTCTCTCCTGTCTTTGTGCTGGAATCCTTTCACGCTCTTATCACTAAGTTTAGAGTCGCCTGAAAACACATTAACTCACCTTCACAACGCCAGCTCTCAAAGGTCAGAGAAAATACCTCAAGAGTCCAAACTGAAGCAACCACAGCTTCAAAAATAGGATGCATCCTTGTGATTGGGATAGGTGAGAAAAAGTGTGTTTTAGAAAACGATTAGACTTCGAAGAATGGCTTAAGAATCACAAAACTCATTGCGTGGTCCCCTACTCACCCCCCAACACATTTACTTCTTCTAATCCCTACTTCTCTCCTTTCCTTGACACCTACTCTTCCCTCCTTTTTTCAACCTCTTGACCACTTGTGTTTCCTTCTTACCTTGACTCCTTTTCGTCCTCCTCTGCCTGCTCATTCCTTCTTACCTCAACCCCTAACCTTCAGACTTCTACTTTTCCAACCCTACCCCAACACTTTGATCCCTACTCCTTCTTACCTTGACTCCTTATACTGCTTTACCGTTACACTTCCCACCCTTGCCTGAACCCCTTGACCCCTACTGATATTTCCTTCCCTGAACACCTTGACCTTTCTCTCCATACCTCAACTCCTTGATCCCTACTTTACTGTCTTACCTTGACCTCTTGACCCCTTGGTGTTCCCTCAATACCTCAACCCCTTGACCATACACTTCTCTTTTTACCTTGATTCCTTTTTATCTTCCTTTGTTCACCCCTTATCTTGACTCCTTACCCAGCTATTAACTCTTCCCACCCTTGCCTAAACCCCCCGACCCTTACTGATACCTACTTCCCTGAACACCTTGACCTTTCTCTCAATACCTGAACCCCTTGATCCCTTCTCTTTCTTACCTTGACTCCTTATCCTGCTTTACCGTTACACTTCCCACCCTTGCCTGAACCCCTTGACCCCTACTGATATTTCCTTCCCTGAACACTTTGACCTGTCCCTCCTTCACTCAACCCCTTAACCCCTACTCCTCTGTCTTCCCTCAATACCTCAACCCCTTGACCAAACACTTCCCTCCTTACCTTGACTCCTTCTTAACCTTGCTGCTTACCTACACCCTGTGACCCCTACTTTTACTTTCCCTCTTTTCTTAGCCCCTTGAACCATACACTTGCTTTCTCGCCTTGACTCCTTATCCTGCTTTACCTTGCTATTAACTCTTACTGTCCTTGGCAAAACACTTTGACTCCTAGTGACATTTCCTTCCCTGAACACCTTGACTTTTCTCTCCATACCTCAACCCCTTGATCCCTACTTTACTTTCTTACCTTGACCTCTTGACGCCTGGTCTTCCTTCAATACCTCAACCCCTTGACATTACACTTCTCTTTTTACCTTGATTCCTTTTCATCTTCTTTTGTTCACCCCTTGTCTTGACTCCTTACGTTGCTATTAACTCTTCCCACCCTTGCCTAACCCCCCCCACCCCACCCTTACTGATACCTACTTCCCTGAACACCTTGACCTTTCTCTCCATACCTCAACCCCATGATCCCTACTTTACTGTCTTACCTTGACCTCTTGACCCCTTATCTTCCATCAATACCTCAACCCCTTGATTCCTTTTCATCTTCCTTTCTTCCCTTCTTACCTTGACTCTTTCTTCCCTTGACTCCTTCTTTACCTTGCTGCTCACTACTCCTCCCATGCCTAAACCCTGTGTCCCCTACTTTTCCTCTCCTCCTTTCCTTAACCCCTTGAACCGTACTCTACCTTCTTTACCTCAACTCCATGAGAATACTCTTTCTCCCTTAGCCCATTGACCCCTTCTCTCTCCTTCTTACCTAAACCTCTTGACCACTACATTTCCATTCAAACCATAACCCAATGACCCCTTGTTATACCTCCTTACCCTAACCACATGATCCCTACTCTTTCTTTCCTACCTTTGTCACCTTTCATCTTTTCTTTACTACTTACCTTGACTCCTCCTTAATGCTGCCTACTCTTCTGTTCTCACCTCTACCCCTTGACCCTTACTCATCTTTGCTTACCTTTACCTTCTGACCTTTAGTCATCCCTCCAGGATTAACGAACGTTGAAGAACACCACCTTTTTAAAACCAGACCATTTTATTTCCCTGCTCCAATACGTGCAAACCACTCATGACGCCCATGTTGGCGACCAATCAGGTTTGAGGGTTTGCTGTTAAGTTTATATCAGAACAATCATCGTTGTATTATATGTTTATAACTTCATATGGTTGTTAAACGTGGACTCTACCACAAATTGGCGCAACATGGTGAAACGCTTAGGCAGTCGTGTTTGTCGCAGTGTGTGTGCACATAATTCATGCATTTAAAATTATGAAGCAGATTCAAGCAAATGTGTGTGTGTGTATAAGCCCATTCATGTGCGTTTCTGTGTGCATGTGTGCGGAAAAGGTCCCCTACCATGTACAGTAAAGGCAGCTCTCAGAGCCCACTAATGATCCCCTCAAGGCTTAATGGTGCCAGTTAACACGAACACATGTCTGAGGTCACACACACACACACACAAACACACACACACACATTCTGAACACC
>RPOG01001192.1:5570-39387 GCA_008086565.1 Thalassoma bifasciatum
TGGGTCAATGACAAAAAGAGGGTCTAAAAACGTATTTTTAAAAAGTTCTTTGAAAATGGATAAAAAACATATTTCTGAGAGAAGAATTATGTTTTCTAACAGATTTCAGTAGTTGACCAACATTTCAAAGTTTTTAGGTTCATTATTTTTTAGTATTTTTAATTTGAGCACCCAAAAATGTCAGGTGGTGCAACCAAATATATGAAAATATATTTATATGTTCCTGTTATTTTTTCTGTGTGAAATTATTGGCAAGTATCTCTCAAGTGTCTGTAGTGACTCATACATTTTCATTTTGTGTGTTTCATTTCTTTTATTTGTGAATAAGATAAATAATTTGATGTTAAAATAACATTTCACATTATTACATTGGTTGTACTACCTGACATGGAAATTGTTCCAGTCACCAATGAAGTGAAAAAACCTTTTTTATCAGTATTTCAGAGAAATCTACAAACTTTTCCACTTGGTCACAAATGTCATTTGGGCTCCTCTGGCTGATGCAGTTTCCTGTTTCCTGTTTTATTCTCTTCACTTTAAAATAAAAGTCTAATGTTACGGTTGCACCACCCTGACATTTGACAAGGTGAAAATTACGGGACAAAAGTTTTTGACATTTCTCAACAGCTTTAAAATTCTTTTTATTTGCAAAGAATGTTTTATTTAAAAAAGGTTCACGCATAAAATAATGCCACTGTATTTTTAATTTCCATTTACAATAACTGACATTCAATTTTTAGAGTTTAATTACTGTGGATACTTGTCAGGACGGTTGCACCACCTGACATTTTGGGGGTTTGAGGAACCAAAACACAAAAAAACATGTTATATTTTAATAGTTTAAAGATGTGTTCAAATAACACAGGTTTCATAGAATAAAGAAATACATGTGATGAAATACTCAATTCATGATGGAAGGAAATATTGCACTCAGACACAAAAAAAGGGGACGTCACCTCATTGACCCATAAGTAAATGGTTTTCAATATACATATTTATCAAAGAAAAAGGGCTGTTTTTTATTTTCTAGTTTTCTGACAGAGCAAAACTTGTCAAAGTTTCCTCCTTGGTTGGTAAACTGGGACTGTGAACGTTTGATCACCAGGATTTGAAGCTGTGACCTTCTTGATTCGAGGCAGAAACAGAAACAACAGCATCACTGTGTCACTGGTTTCATATCCATGTTCCTGAAAACGATGTCACTTTTTAAAAACTCAACCCCACTTTCTAGAAAAACCTCCACTTCCACTAAGTGTTCACACTTTTTAACACTGTCAGCATCTTTGGAAACGTCCTTGCTGCTTCAAAACGTCCAGAGTCTCAAGGTCTGAAACTGTGATTGGTCCTCGTAAAGACAGTAGTAGAGCGCTCACACACACACACACACACACACACACACACACACACACACACACACACACTCTCTCTTCTCTCAGGCCTGGACCGAGTCGCCTCGTTTGGTGCCAGAGCCATTTTCCTAATAATCCCGCCTCCCCTGCCCTCAAACTCTCCTCGCCGTCCTTCCTCTCCGCGCTGCGTTTTCCTGCATCAGCAAATCAAACTCACCCCTCTTCAATCTGCATCCTTCCCCAAACACCTCCTCCTCCCCTCCTCCCCCTTTTCCTGGTTGCCTTCCTCACCCCAATTATTTCCCAGGACCTGAGCTTGGAGGGATTGGCTCTTTGTAGTCGGGCTCCTCTCTAACCTTCCCCTGCTATAGGCGACGGCGTCCGCTCTGACATGAATATATGACGGTGTTTACGTCGCCCCTTGGCGCCGTCGTCAGGATGGATTCGCTCCTGATGGGAAACTCAAGGTTTGTGGAGGTGCTCTGACAGAGACGGTGGTCCAACGGGAGCATCCGAAGGACAGAACAGGGAGGAAACTTTTCCCGCCCCCGTCCATCACAGCATCATTTTTTCATATCAAGTCATCTTTTGTTTTTAAAGAGGGTTAAAGAGACTCAAGACTTCGGAAACTCTGTGTCAGATCAAGACGACTCCACCAACCAGTGATGAGCAGAGAGGGGGGAAGGAGCAGTCACCCCCCATGGCCCAATGGTTGAAAAATACTAAAAGTTCTCTTTGAAGACAACTTTGCCATCTAGTGCATTCTTGGGAGCCAAAACACACCCTTAAATGCCCTCCTGGAGGCTAAAGCTCACACCAAAGTGTCCACTCGGGAGCCAAATGTACCTTTGAAGTGACCTTCAGGCTGGTGAACCCCGTCACCTGCACATTGGGCGGGTTAAAGCAACATAAATGCTCTCCTGGGAGCCAAAACACACACCAAAATGTGTGTCCTCTTGGAAGTCAAAATGCGCACTCAGGTGCTATCCTGGACGCTAAAACACATGCCAAAGTGCTTAAAAGATCCTCCTTGGAGCCAGAAGGTGTGCTTAATTGCCTCTTTGGTGCCAATCTTGCTGTTGTATCTTCTTTGGAGACACTCCCTTAAAGTGCTCTCCAGGTAAGCAGATACACAAATCTGCCCCTTTGGCCAGTAGAACATGATAAACTACATCCTTGGGAGCCAAAACATGTACTAAAGTGAACTTCTGGGAGCAGAAATACACTGAAGTGTCCTCTGAGGAGCCAAAAGGTGTGTTTCATTGCCTCCTTAATGCTACACTTGTATCCTGGGAGCAAAAACACTCCTCAGGGTGTCCTCTTGGGAGCAAAACACATACTAAAGTGCCCTTCAGGAGCTGCAATGCATGCTAAAGTTTTCTTTTGGTAGTCAAAAGATGTGCTGCAGTGCCTTCTTGGTGCTGAAACTTTCGCCCCTTGGAGCTAAAATACACCTCAAAGTGTCTTCCTCTTGGAAGCCAAAATGCACCGAAGTGTCCTCTTGGCAGCCATTATAACACAAAGGTGTCCTCATGGGAGTCAAATTGCACAAAAGTGTCTTCTTGGGAGCCAATATTCACCAAAGTTTACTCTTGGGAGCCAAAATAAACTGAAGTGTCCTGTTGAGGGCCAAAAAACACTGAAGTACCCTTCTTTTGGGAGCCGAAATACACTGAAGTGTCCTCTGAGGAGCCAAAAGGTGTGTTTCATTGCCTCCTTAGTGCTACACTTGAAATCTAGGAAGCAAGCACACATCTCGAAGTTTCTTCTTGGGAGCAAAAACACACCTGGAAGTCTCCTTTAGGGAGCCAAAATACACTGAAGTGCATTCTTGAGAGCCATTATAACACAAATGTGTAATCTTGGAAGCCAATATTCACCAAAAGTGCACTCTTGGGAGCCCAAATACACTTAAGTGTCCTACCCTTGGGAGCCAGTATACAGTAGAGTGCATACTTGGAAGCCAAAATGCTTCGACGTGTCCTCTTGGGAGCCAAATTACACTGAAGTGTCCTTTTTGAAAACAATAACAACACAAAGGTGTCATCTTAGAAGCCAAAATAAACTGAGGTGTCCTGTTGGAGGCCAAAAAACACTTCAGTACCCTTCTTTTGGGAGCCGAAACACACTGAAGTGTCTTCTGAGGAGCCAAAATTCACTAAAGTGCCTTTCAGGAGCCACAATGCATGCCAAAGTGTCCTTTTGGGAGTCAAAGGATGTGCTACAGTGCCTTCTGGGTGCTAAACCTTTCGATCCTGGGAGCTGAAATACACCTCAAAGTGTCCACTTGGGAGCCAAATATGCAAAAAAAATGTCTTTTTGGGACTCAAAATACATCAAAGTGCCCTCCCCTTGTGAGCCAAAATACTCAAAATTGCTCTCTTGGGACTTGAACACATACTAAAGTGCTTTTGGGAGCCCAAAGATGTGCTTACTTGCCTTCTTGGTGTGAAACCTTTCGATCCTTGGAGTTCAAACACACCTCAAAGTGCACTCTTGGAAGCCAAAATACACTGATGTGTCCTCCTCTTGGGAACTTTAATACACTAGAGTTCATCCTTGGAAGCCAAAGTTCACTTGAAGTGCACGTTTGAGAGCAAAAACGTTTGCCAAAGTGTTGCAAACATGCGCTGAAGTGCCCTCCTGGTTGGGAAACTCCACTAATCTGCCGCTGTGTCTGGTTTGTGGATAAACTGCTCTCCTGGGAGCCACAACATGTGCCAAACCTTTGTCTTGGGAGTGAAATTGTGCCTTTTTCATCCCTCCACCCATACCTACGTCACTGCCACCAACACCAGGGCTCATTCATACAGAGACATATGGCGCTTTTCCACTCTACAGTTCCAGCTCTACTCTACTCGTCTCTACTGGGTTTGTTTATCTTTTCCTCTAGCCCGACTACAGACTCACGGTGGGCGTGGATCTTATAACACAGCTGCGCTAAAGACGACGCGTCTTCACGCACGTACAAGTAGATATTGCGGTGTGTTTGTAGTAAAACATGATTGTATACACGGTGGCAGGTCTTTAAAGGAAAAAAAAAAGCTTTAAAAAGATTTCATTAAAGTAATACAGCGGCTCAATGTGGGTCGTCATGACAACGGAGGTAAACAACAGCCTGGTGCTGCTGCACGCGGAGGAAAACTAAGGAGCTGCTTCCTGACATCAACTCTTCCCTGGATCCAGTGAGATCACTTTAATTTTTGATTTTTGGGCCTGGTATAGCAGAGATTTTTTGTTGATCAATCATTCTTCTTTGAACTGGTTTTCCTTTTTGGTTCCCTGTGGATTAATGGACTGATTGGTGCTTAAAGACTCTCGTGGCAGACAGATCGCTCCTGCACCGACCAACTTTGATTTAATTTAAAAGACTCTTTAAAGCCAACTATCTTTGCTGTTAACTTCTTTTTGGTTTAAAANGGACTTTTAACTTCTTTAGGAATCATGAAGGAGCATTTTAGGGCTGTATTTTGTCTTCATTCAGTCTGGTTCTGTGCCGTCAGGTTTAAATGTCATTAAAAACCCGTCGCTGACTTATTCCTTTGCCTCTTGTAAGTGATTTGTTCAGAGTCAGAAGCTGCAGAGACGACATTCTCTGACCAATGAGTGACCGGCAGTCCGTCCACGTCACCTTTTAGTATCAGCTTTACTCTCTTAGAACCAGGGTAGAGTAGGTACTAAAAACTGGCGTCTGACGCGTAGTACCGCGCTACTGGAAACAACACAAACCGGGTAGAGGAGAGTAGGGCTGAGACGAGTCAGAGGAAAAGGGCCAGTAATGTGGACGTGGTGGTTGGAAACAGCAGAAGTGTGAAAAAATCCACCACCTGACGTTTTAAACCCTCCTCTGCTGCTGCTGAGCGTCTCAGAGAGCGAGCTGAGCCAGAATCAGTCTGAACAGCAGAGAAAATGAAGAAATTAGTCTTGGCTGTGGAGCCGTGCAGCCTCTTGGCTCCGGCGTTGAGCAGAATTCTCCGATGCACAGCAGCCGCTCTCGCCGCCGTCCCCTCGGTGCACAAACGTAAATCCTGGATGCCTTCTGGCTTCGGCCCGACGCTCAGTAAACACGAGCGGGAGGAGCCAAATCGTTTCTCCGCGGACACGGATGAGTCTGTGCTGGGCTCCGTGTTGATGTATGGTCCCGTCTCTGTAATTGAATTCATTAAGGAATAAGTGAACCCCCCATCTGTGAGACAACTCCCATGACAGCCATCACACACACACACACACACACACACACCAGCACCCAGAGCTTAAACATGAACACGTAAACATCTTCCAGGTTCAGAGGTCAGCTACAACCAAAAACACTTTAATTAAATTAGTGCACGGATTAAAGCTTCATGTGGTCAGGAAGGCGTCTGGTTGGTTAAAACGAACCAAATGAGGTTAAAAAGTTGTTTTGGTGTCAGACATGCAGGCTGCATAAGTTAAAGCTTTAACTTTGTTTAAAAGGTCAACGTCTGGCATCAGAAAAACATCAGGACGGTTTATAGAAGAAGAAGAAGAAGAAGTTCACACAGAATGTCTGGTGTTTGGTCACCTGAGACTAAAAACTCTACAACTCCTACAAGTTTTTACAGAGAAAGCTCAAAAGTTCACCCAGATTGAATTAGGAACAACAAGGTCAAAATTCATCAGTGAGAGCTCAATTAAAGATTTAAGTCTCTAGTTTCAGAAAATATCATGTTTTTATATGTGGTTAAAGTCCACATCAGGATAAATGCAGCTGAAACACTTTTTCTCTTGATTTTTTTAGCCCTTTCTGGAAATCAATCACATCAAGATGCTTCATGTCAGACATAAAACATCCACCACATCACTTCTACACCTTCTCATCTACATCTGGGTGAAATTTGAAGTTTTTAGGTAAAACTTTGTAGGAGTTAGAGAGTTTTTAGTCTCAGGTGACCAAACACCAAAGACTACGTGCAAACAAAACCAGCTTCATCAGTGCTCAGTGTCCTCTTTATAGTCAACTTTGCTCTCTTTGTGGAAAGTTTAAACAAGTCATGAAACTGTAGTTTCACAGTCACAGATTGTTCCTCATCAAGGAGACTTACAGTTAAGAATTCCAGTTTTTATTTAAGATCCTTATTTGTTTTCTTTCTAGCATTACAAATGAAATCTTACAAATCTTCTGCAAACTAAAAATCTGACTCTTTTTGCAAGAATACAGACTTAATTTGGGAATTTCTTCCTTTTTTTGAGGATTCTAACTTCATTCTCCAGCTTTGTTTTCCTAAAAATCATGACATTAATCAAATGCTTCAGTGCTACTTTTTCTGGAATCCTGACTTAAATATAAATTTTAATTCTTCATTTTGAATTCATCAGTGCTCAGTGTCCTCTTTTTAGTCAACTTTGCTCTCTTTGTGGAAAAGTTCAACAAAAATCATGAAACTGTAGTTTCACAGTCACAGATTGTTCCTCTTCTGTTGCAAACATGAATGTGAATGAAGACTCATCAATGATGTAAATGGCTGCAGCTGCTTCCTGTGAAGTGTAAGGTGATTGGTTACTGTAGGAGTGAGTGACAGGCCTGTTAGCCAATAAACGACCCTCTAATAGAGCTATTACACAAGACCAGTCAAGCAGGGGGCACTTGTTGTCTATCACAAGCTGTCCTGGGATGAAAACTCAACAGAAAAGGATGGGGTGACTTTAGTCTTGCAGCTAGAACCCTGTTGAAAACAAAGACTTGCAGCTTTGTCAGATTGACATTAAGGAGGAAATGCTCTAAGACTGTGAAGCTGCTGTTATTGATGAGAACGGACACAACAGACAGACAAACAACGGACTTTACAGGAGAAATTTCACCACTTGGAATAATTTGATGAAACTTTTGATATGTTTGAACTCTGGATTCCTCTGGTGGAAAGGAGAGTGAATATTCAGGGTACAGGCGTCAGGATGTGACGTAATGACCCCAAACAGGTAGGACGTCCACGTTGTTGTGATCACTATCAGAGTGATTCTTTCACTAATTAAGAAAACTGAGAAACAAACTTAGAGACTGAAATGAGAAGAATCTAAACTTTTTCTTTGATGTTTGACAAAGGTTGAAACCCTCTGAAGCGTTAAAGGTACAGATGTAAATCCAGAAGTTGTTGTTCATAAAAACATCATATTTCCTCTGTTAGTGTCTGGATTCATAAACAGATCAGCAGGACTTTGAGGCGTTTGACAGGCAGCAGATTTACAGTGATGGGAAACAGAGCAGCACCACACACACGTCCCCCGCTGTCTTCATTTATAGCCACTGTGTGTGTGTGTGTGTGTGTGTGTGTGTGTGTGTGTGTGTGTTTGTTTTTCAGTGTGTGTGTGGTTGGTGGCCCTGTGGTGTTGTTTTGTAGCAGGTGTATCTGCATCTGTGTGAGGCTGCACGCTCCTCTTTTATGGTGCCTCATAACAGGGTTTAGGGATTTGTGTGTGTGTGTGTGTGTGTGTGTGTGTGTGTGTGTGTGTGTGTGTTGTTTTGTTCTCTTGCAGCCTGTAATTACCTGGAGTCAGATCTGCTTCTGTAGCACAGGTGGGAGACAGAATTTAATTACAGGGTGGGAGCTGTGCTTGAGCCCCCCTCTGTGTGTGTGTGTGTGTGTGTGTGTGTGTGTGTGTGTGTGTGTGTACACCTGTGTCCTTTGTATTCATGTGTTTTATTTCAGAGCTGAATGTTTGAACATCACAATCTGTGTTTTAAGGTTTACATTTTTATCTTCCCAATTATTCCTCTGCCTCCAGCTTTGAGACCAAAACTCACGTTCAGGTGTGTGTGTGTGTGTGTGTGTGTGTGTGTGTGTGTGTGTGTGTGTGTGTGTGTGTGTGTGTGTGTGTGTGTGTGTGTGTGTGGATCAGACAATATTAGACAGGTTAACAAGCTGAGTGAGATTGAAGAGACAGAGAAAGGTCTGACACCAAAACACGATCAGACAATATGTTGGAGAGAAAACAGAAAAATGTGAACTCTCATTTTTTCTTCTCATCCATTCTTTCTTCATCCCTTCTTTTTTCTCCTCACCTCTTCCACATCCACTTTTCTTCTTCTTTTTATCTTCCATTTCATCAATATGATGACACAACATTACAGTTTCTTGTTCTTCTACTTTAAACGTAGTTATTGTATTCTTCAGTACGTTTTTCTGTTCGCTTCTTCTCCGTCAGAGTTTATCTGATTTTCACTGTTCGAATTTTAAACTGTTCAGCTTCTTCAGGAGAATTTTGCTTTAACTTCTCATTTCTCTAACTATTAATCTTTTTGATTTATTTCACTTTTTTGTCACAAAATTGTTCCATCTAAAATAAATGGAGAGCTTCAGCTTCTCTGCCTAAACTCTTTCAACTTTGAGAAGCTTTAACTTCAGCATACTTCCACTCACAGGCTTCATTTTTACTTTAAAATGTTTGTGAATCTTACCTCTATTCATATGTGATTTCATTTTAAGATATCTTTCACAGTTCTTGAGATTTCACCATTTTAGCAACATAATCTTTTAGTGTTTTTCTCTAAAAACTCTGCTCCTCTCAGTTTGTGACATCATCAGTCAGAGTGAAGCAGCAGCTGATGAAACTGAAAAAATCTCCCAAACAAACTGCTATAAAATCCACAAACTTCACTCTACAGATATAATTAAGACGTCAAAACATTCCCTGGCTTCTCCCGCTTCCAAAAAAGTAGATATATAACCAAAAAATTGTACCCTTTGGCTAGTATGCAGCCAAATGTCACACAAAACCTAGTTTTTGCTCTCATTGACTCCCATGTAATCTCTGATCAGAAATCTCAGCTGTGAACCATTTGTAACCTTTTTTTAAATCTCTGTCCTTGACACATTTCTGACTCTACAGACATGAAATTTACATTAACAGTTTCTTCAGAGTCTCAGGATTCTCATTATATTATACTTTTTCTGATAGCTGCTACGGTTTTGGCTCAGTGACAGGAGAAAAAATTGGCATATACTCATACTTGTATAACCAAACACTACTTCAGTCACTTATAAAACTATAATTTATAATTTAACTTGGGTCAATGACAAAAAGAGGGTCTAAAAACGTATTTTTAAAAAGTTCTTTGAAAATGGATAAAAAACATATTTCTGAGAGAAGAATTATGTTTTCTAACAGATTTCAGTAGTTGACCAACATTTCAAAGATTTTAGGTTCATTATTTTTTAGTATTTTTAATTTGAGCACCCAAAAATGTCAGGTGGTGCAACCAAATATATGAAAATATATTTATATGTTCCTGTTATTTTTTCTGTGTGAAATTAGTGGCAAGTATCTCTCAAGTGTCTGTAGTGACTCATACATTTTCATTTTGTGTGTTTCATTTCTTTTATTTGTGAATAAGATAAATAATTTGATGTTAAAATAACATTTCACATTATTACATTGGTTGTACCACCTGACATGGAAATTGTTCCAGTCACCAATGAAGTGAAAAAACCTTTTTTATCAGTATTTCAGAGAAATCTACAAACTTTTCCACTTGGTCACAAATGTCATTTGGGCTCCTCTGGCTGATGCAGTTTCCTGTTTCCTGTTTTATTCTCTTCACTTTAAAATAAAAGTCTAATGTTACGGTTGCACCACCCTGACATTTGACAAGGTGAAAATTACGGGACAAAAGTTTTTTNACATTTCTCAACAGCTTTAAAATTCTTTTTATTTGCAAAGAATGTTTTATTTAAAAAGGTTCAAGCATAAAATAATGCCACTGTATTTTTAATTTCCATTTACAATAACTGACATTCAATTTTTAGAGTTTAATTACTGTGGATACTTGTCAGGACGGTTGCACCACCTGACATTTTGGGGGTTTGAGGAACCAAAACACAAAAAAACATGTTATATTTTAATAGTTTAAAGATGTGTTCAAATAACACAGGTTTCATAGAATAAAGAAATACATGTGATGAAATACTCAATTCATGATGGAAGGAAATATTGCACTCAGACACAAAAAAAGGGGACGTCACCTCATTGAGCCTTATACAACTTTCTACATCTATATCTTGTAGTACTTTTACTTTTTTTCCTGCTTCTACATTTTCTCAATTCTTTTGATTTCACACATTCCACATTTTCAGCTGTTAAATACGGTTGTTGCAATTTTCTTTCACTTTTTCCTCATTTTGGTTTTTCAGCTTCAGCATTTCAATGCATTTTCTGCATAGGAAATCTAATTTCTCTAGTTTAATATTTCTTCTCCAACTTCATTCCCAGTTTTTGGTCACTTATAGAGTTCGATTTCCCTGATTAGATTTTCATGTGTAATATACTTTTCAACAAACTTGGAACGAAACCCATTTGAAGTCCGTCTCAATTGTAAAGCTCCATCACTTATTTGTCGTTTCACAAAGACAAAGAAACAGACAAAAGTGAGTACCCTTGGACGGCATACAAGAACTTCGACATAGAGAAAATATTTTGGAAAGGAGGAAATCACTTAAAGGTAAAGTCCAGAATATTTTCACCTCTCCTCTCAGAGACACAGGCTCTTCCTTTGGGTCAGGGAGAAATTCAGCAGGGCTGGAAATAGCTTCAGTGTAGGTGGAGCGTTTCATGTCGTTCAGCTAAAAGGCAAAAGTTCCACCTGAGGGAAGGAGACTTTCAGAGAGAGAAGAGAGCGATGTCTTTATTTCCTCGCCATCAGGATTTACTGGACCCGTTACCGTTATTATCTGTGACTAATTTTGTTCTGAAACTCAGTCTAACTTTGGAACAGAGTCTTCGTCTTTGTGCATGATAGCACACTTTGTTTCTGCTCTCAAAGCCTCCTCTGTTGGCCAAACTCTTCCTGAGCTTCAGTCCCTCCGCCTGCTGCTTCACCGCCAACCTCACGGCCTGAAACGGCGCCAGTACACCGCGGCCCATTATTTCCCAAACTGGTCAGCGATGGCTCCAACTCAGATCCCAGAGTCCATCAACTGAACATCAACGACTTTAAACATAGATCAGAGTTTAACCACTGTTTGCTGTGGACCAAACAGACTTCAGGCACTTTGACAGACGGTAAAAAACTCCCAGCTTTATTTCTGTGAGGTTGATCCCAAAGTGACCGACTATACCTGGTTATACCCATGATTCAGACCCGTCTCCTATCTTCTTATTTCTCCCAAGATTTGCTCATATCTTCTGACATGACCTATTTCTGTGGGAGTCTTCCCCCTTTGACTATATTATCAAATAACTGGCATCAACAAGCAGAATGTACGATCCAAAAACTGAAAAAATAATGGTCAGATTATCAGTTTTTTGAGGGTACCTGAACATATCACAAGTGATGTACCAAAAATGTCTAAACAGACAGCTCAATACAAACGGCGCTAACAAGACCAGCTTTAAATGACCAGCTTTAAATAAACAGCTAATAACGAAGAGCTTTAAGTGAAGAGCTCTAAATTAACAGCTCAAAATGACGAGCTTTATATGAACAGCTCATAACGAAGAGCTCTAAAAGAAACAGCCCATAACGAAGAGCTCTAAAAGAAACAGCCCATAACGAAGAGCTCTAAAAGAAACAGCCCATAACGAAGAGCTCTAAAAGAAACAGCTCAAAACGAAGAGCTCTAAAAGAAACAGCTCAAAACAAAGAGCTCTAAAAGAAACAGCTCAAAATGAAGAGCTCTAAAAGAAACAGCTCAAAATGAAAGACTCTAAAAGGAAAACAGCTCATAACGAAGAGCTCTAAAAGAAACAGCTCATAATGAAGAGCTCTAAAAGAAACAGCTCAAAATGAAAGACTCTAAAAGGAAAACAGCTCATAACAAAGAGCTCTAAAAGAAACAGCTCATAACAAAGAGCTCCAAAAGAAACAGCTCATGACGAAGAGCTCTAAAAGAAACAGCTCATGACGAAGAGCTCTAAAAGAAACAGCTCATGACGAAGAGCTCTAAAAGAAGAGCTCTAAAAGGAACGGCTCGTAACAAAGAGCTGTAAATGAACACCTCTAAAAGAACAGCTCTAAATGTACAGCTTAAAATAAACAGCTCGTAACGAAGAGCTCTAAATGAACAACTCATTAGGAAGAGCTCTAAATGAACAACTCGTTAGGAAGAGCTCTAAATGAACAACTCGTTAGGAAGAGCTCTAAATGAACAACTCGTTAGGAAGA
The DNA here is from genome assembly GCA_008086565.1 of Thalassoma bifasciatum. Lineage (NCBI taxonomy): Eukaryota > Metazoa > Chordata > Actinopteri > Labriformes > Labridae > Thalassoma > Thalassoma bifasciatum. Next base: position 18,036 of record RPOG01001192.1, read on the forward strand.
GCTCTAAATGAACAACTCATTAGGAAGAGCTCTAAATGAACAACTCATTAGGAAGAGCTCTAAATGAACAACTCGTTAGGAAGAGCTCTAAATGAACAACTCGTTAGGAAGAGCTCTAAATGAACAACTCATTAGGAAGAGCTCTAAATGAACAACTCGTTAGGAAGAGCTCTAAATGAACAACTCATTAGGAAGAGCTCTAAATGAACAACTCGTTAGGAAGAGCTCTAAATGAACAACTCATTAGGAAGAGTTCTAAATGAACAGCTCCAAACTAACAGCTCTAAATGAACAGCTCCAAACTAACAGCTCCAAACTAACAGCTCTAAACGAAAAGCTCTAAAAGGAACAGCTTAAAATAAACAGCCCGTTACGAAAAGCTCTTAATGAACAGCTCTAAACCAACAGTGCAAAACAAACAGCTTTTAACGAACAGCGCTAAACAAACAGCTCTGCATAAAGAGCTCTAAAAGGAACAGCTTAAAATAAACAGCCCGTAATGAAAAACTCTAAATGAACAGCTTGTAATGAAGAGCTTTAACTGCCTGAGACGTAGATGTGCAAAGATTTTTTCTGTTCATAAATATTACAGTGAGATAAGATAAGAAATTATTATATTAGTTCATAATATGTGTCTAAATTTAGTTGGTTTGCACACACACACACACACACTCGGACACACACGCAATGTGTGTGTGCAGGTACAGTCGTACAGACCGAGACAATTGTGGTCCTGTCTCCCTCACTCTCAGAGGAAGACGGAGTCGAGACGGAGGAGGAGGAGGAGGAGGAGGAGGAGGAGGAGCTCCTCCGGCTCCATTAGCTGCTCCTCAGTTTCCCCTCAGCAGATAAATCTTTCATCAGTTCCCTGCGTGGGAACACAGCGTCCACATGACCTTGTTTTGACTCGACGCTGATCGGCTGCTGTTTGGACGACACGCCGAGTCCCATCACTCCTCCTCGCTCCTCCTCGCTCCTCGTTCTTTGCTTTTTCAGAGCGAGGAGGCCCAGAAACACTCTCCATTAGTGATCACATCCTTAAGCTGCAGGGGCGGAGCTAGAAAAATATTTTAGGGGGGGTTAGAGGGGGGGGGCAGTCAGTAGTTAAGTGGTGTGAATCTGTCTTAAGTCTATGTGCTGGATTAATTTAACATCAGGGTGCTTTTATTCTGAAAACCCAAAAAGAGGAAACTCTACCAAAGACCACAAAGTAGCTTCATAACAAAAACATTTATTTACAACACTCCCCAAAAACATTTAAATGAATGAATTTGACTTTTAACTCAAAATTTTGACGTCTGAACCCACAATTTGATTTTCTAGCTCAAAAGTTCAACTTTTTCCTCCTAATTATGATCTTTTATTTCAGAATTTTAACCCTTAAACTCAAAAGTTGTTTATGTAGCTCAAAAGTTCAACTTTTGCACCATAATTTTGAATTATTATCTCAGACTATGAACTTTTATCTCAAAACCTAGAATTTGATATTGGAAATTATTGACTTTTAAACTCAAAGTGTCATTATTTGAGCTCCAAATTTCATTATTTCAGCTCCAAGTTTCATTTTTTGTGCTGTAATTTTGACTTTTAATCTCAAATTATTAACTTTTATCTCAAAACCTAGAATTTGATATAGAAAATTATTGACTTTTAAACTCAAAATTTCATTATTTGAGCCCTAGATTTCAACTTTCACGTCATAATTTTGACTTTTTATCTCAAAATTTTGACGTCTGAACTCACAATTTGATTTTTGAAGCTCAAAAGTTCAACTTTTGCACCATTATTTTGACTTATTATCTCAGATTATTAACTTTTATCTCAAAACCTAGAATTTGATATTGCAAATTATTGACTATTAAACTCAAAATGTCATTATTTGAGCCCCAAATTTCAATTTTTGCGCCGTAATACTGACTTTTAATCTCAAAATTTGATTTTGTAGCTCATAAGTTCAACTTTTTCTTCATAATTTGGATGTTTTTTCCAAAAAATTTGACTTTTCATCTCTATATTCTGACTTTTATATCTCAAAATGTGAATTTTTAGAGCGTATTTATGCCTTAAATCCAAGTGGAGTGGACAGCAGGAAACAGTGGAGCGAATGCAACTCGTTTTAAGTCTAATAAAACTTTATTTTCACTCAAAATTGAACAACAACATTTGAATAGAGTTCAGCTTTTGCAGTGTAAACTTGACTGATGGTTCCTTTCCTCAATAATTTGATTTCTAAGTGTTTAAAACTCAGAGAAATGTCCTTCACAACTTTCTCTAAGCAGACGAAGTTTCCTCCGGCCTGAATGTTTTTATAGAAGTTTAGTTTTTGGTGTTTTTTCTAAATTCTGTCTGAATGATGAGAGCTGAAGTGGTGATGATAAAAAAACCCTAAAAATGTAAATGAGTGTGTTCTGTCTCTGATTGGAGCAGGGTGTTGATTCCAGTAATCACAGGTTGTGTTTGTTCGCCTCGTTCACTGACGCCACTCAAACTAATGAGCGCTCTCCACTCCCAGCTGCCTCTGTTTGGGTTCACGTTATTTAACGGGCAATTAGTCGTGAAGCGCACGCCGCTTTCAGACGCTTTCAGACGCTTTGAGCACCAGGTGACTGTGCAGATGATCCTAAAAACTCTGATCTAACGTTTATTTCTCACCCAGGCAGTGACAGAGTTTATATTTCAGACACGGAGCAGAGCGGCGTTCAGTGATGTCATCAAATCATCCTGTTTCCCTGAACTTTAGCCTTTTTTGTGAAATCACATCACATCCATTTCAGAAAGGACGACTGTTTTTAAGACTTTTTATCTTCTTATATTCACTTTTTTCTCCTTTTCTTTTAAAATTATAAATCTCTAACTTTGACTTTTAATCCACTTTGGTGACATTTATCTTCTACTTTTAGCTTTTTTAACTACCTCATTTTAAATTTTGAACCCACAATTATCGGTTTTTAGTCTCTAAAGTTTGACATTCAGTCCATACTTTTGACTTTTCTTTCCTAATATTAAGTTTTAATCTTATTGTTTAGACTTCTCTTTTGATTTAAAACTTGCTTTCATTGCATCCATACCTTTTGTCTCCTTTGTTTGATTTAAAAAAAAATCTAATTTCAATTTTGTTATCTACTTATTTTGAAATACTAAGCCATAGTTTTGTCTTTTATCAATCAAATTCTTTTGACTCTGTATCTCCTTAATTTTTCTTTTTCTTCCCTAATTTACCTTTTGATCTGATCTATTTCTATAAAAATCTCATTTTAGTATTTGCCTCTTTTTGTACATTTTTGATTTTTAAAATCTTTTTTCTCTTTTTGTAACCTAATGTTTCCGATCTGAGATCTTTGCTGCTGTAACAATGTAAATTTCCCTGTTGTAGGATAAAATATTTATTAATTTTAAATTGTTAATCTTTTATTTTGACCTCAAATCCATACTTGTGACTTTTTATCCCCTAATTTTGACTTTTTAAATCTCCTTGGTTGGAATTTGTAACCCATATTTATGTTTTCTATTCTCCATATTTTCACATTTGATCCATACTTTGATTTTTTTATTGAACCCATAACATTAATGCAGAGAGACTAAGTTTGGGTGTTATACTTAAAAAGATAAACATTTGTGTCTCGGGAAAATCTCAGGTGAGGTTTGAAGCTGCAGCTCGGCCTCTTGGTGCAGCGATGACATCATGTTGTTATCTGCTCTGGCTGCGCTGTGATTGGTCGGCGGTCCCCTGGCGCGGCGTCTCATTACAGGCGTTTGTTTTGGTTTCTCCCTCCCTCAGACCTGCTCTCAGCACTTTTCCTCTCTCTTAATTGACGAGCTCAGCGCTCTGAGAAATGACACGCAGACCTGCTCGGCCCGTTAACAGATAAATCTGCTGCAGACGGTGCATTTACAGATTAACCTGCTTCTTCAGGGAGTTCAGGCGCTTTAAACGCATTAAGACCAGGGAACAGCTTCAGTCACAGGAACCTGGGAGAAAAAGATCGATACAAGGATTCAAGGTTTTTCCTTTCCGTTCACACATGGACCAACAAGTATCAACGACACCTCTACATAACCACAATATTTCCTTATTGTTTTTTCCTCAAACATCACAAACCGTGTTTTGGCTGTTTGTGCGATAAAAGTCTCCAAAAATGACTCAGTTTAACACTCTGACACTGTGGTAACAGACTGGGACTGAAGACTTCCATGTTTTGCACTTACACATTCTGCACTAATATATTCTTCACTTACACAATCTGAATTTACACATTTTGCACTTACATGATCGGAATATACACATTTTGCACTTACACATTCTGCACTTTTACATTCTGCACTTACACATTCTGCAATTAAGCATTCTGCACTTACACATTCTGCACTTTTACTTACTACAATTACACATTCTGCCCTTACACATTCTGCACTTACACATTCTGCACTTACACATTCTGCAATTACACATTCTGAAATTACACATTCTGCATTTACACATTTTGCACTTAAATGATCTGAATATACACATTCTGCACTTACACATTTTGCACTTAAATGATCTGAATATACACATTCTGCACTTACACATTTTGCACTTACACATTCTGAAATTACACATTCTGCACTTACACATTTTGCACTTACACATTCTGCAATTACACATTCTGAAATTACACATTCTGCACTTACACATTCTGCATTTACACATTCTGCATTTACACATTCTGAAATTACACAATCTGATATTACACATTTTGCGCTTACATGATCTGAGTGTACACATTCTGCACTTACACATTTTGCACTTAAATGATCTGAATATACACCTTCTGCACTTATATATTCTGCACTTACACATTTTGCACTTACACATTCTGCATTTACACATTCTGAAATTACACAATATGATATTACACATTTTGCACTTTTACATTCTACACTAACACATTTGGCACTTACACAATCTGCACTTATGCATTTTGTACCAATGTATTCAGAACATATGCATTGTGCTTTTACACATTCAGAATTTAAGCATCCTGCTCTTACACATCCAGTTTTCTGTTTTCTGCTCTTATGCATACAACATTTTGCAGGTGAGAGAATCGTAGTTAGATTCAGGGCGGGGTCATGAGTTTAACATTAAATGTGTTTGAATATAACTTAAATGTAAAAGACTGTCTCTCCAAACTTCGACGATGAATTGGGTTGGGGTGGATATACGAGTGGAGGGTAGTAGGAAACGACGTCGCTGGTGGTGGGTCGAGGAGCGACATTAGTACACCGTGCAACCGAGGGACCCGCCGCGAAAACTACTTGCGGTGCTCAGGAGTAATCGCTACATCCTCGTCTAGCAGGTTTCATTCAAATTTGGTGTGAGAGGAAGATGACTTCTGCTTCTGCACACACACACACACACACACACACACACACACACACACACACACACACACACACACTTAGATCCCACCATTCCTCCTCTCTGAGTGTCAGTGTGGGTTTGGGCAGAGGAGTGGCTTTAATGAAGCTCTAAAAATAGATTTTATTCTGGTGGGTGCAGCGATGAACTGGCTCCTGAGAGAAGATGAGATCAGAAACATTCACGACCACGACTTTTATGAAAACACTGATCAGACTCTTTATAAACGGGTCCCAGTGCAATATTTCCTTCCATCATGAATTGAGTATTTCATCACATGTATTTCTTTATTCTATGAAACCTGTGTTATTTGAACACATCTTTAAACTATTAAAATATAACATGTTTTTTTGTGTTTTGGTTCCTCAAACCCCCAAAATGTCAGGTGGTGCAACCGTCCTGACAAGTATCCACAGTAATTAAACTCTAAAAATTGAATGTCAGTTATTGTAAATGGAAATTAAAAATACAGTGGCATTATTTTATGCTTCAACCTTTTTAAATAAAACATTCTTTGCAAATAAAAAGAATTTTAAAGCTGTTGAGAAATGTAAAAAACTTTTGTCCCGTAATTTTCACCTTGTCAAATNTAAAAAAGGTTTTTTCACTTCATTGGTGACTGGAACAATTTCCATGTCAGGTGGTACAACCAATGTAATAATGTGAAATGTTATTTTAACATCAAATTATTTATCTTATTCACAAATAAAAGAAATGAAACACACAAAATGAAAATGTATGAGTCACTACAGACACTTGAGAGATACTTGCCAATAATTTCACACAGAAAAAATAACAGGAACATATAAATATATTTTCATATATTTGGTTGCACCACCTGACATTTTTGGGTGCTCAAATTAAAAATACTAAAAAATAATGAACCTAAAAACTTTGAAATGTTGGTCAACTACTGAAATCTGTTAGAAAACATAATTCTTCACTCAGAAATATGTTTTTTATCCACACGTCAACAACAATCAGGAATCTGGCATCGACTGATTTGACCTGAACCAGAGATTTTCGACGCTGCTGCAGTGAAAGGATTCACTTCCTCCACGTTTTCTGTGTCTGTAGGCGCAGAAAATAAAGTAATAATAAAAACATCAAATTAGCTTTTAAAATGCAGAGGCAGGAGATTTCTTCCCATGTTGTTGCCTCGTGGCGATTCCAATTCCCCCGCCTACCTCATTTGTGGAGCAGACTTTGTGCAGAATATTCATCAGCGTTTATAAATATCCTCTTTTTCTGAATATTCATGACTGCAGGGAGAAACACACCGAGAAAAAAAAAAACACAAAACAAGACAAAGGAGAGCAGACGAAGGTAAGAGATGAAGAGTGTTTTTCTAAAAAAACACGAGAGTGAAAGAAATAAAACAAACAGATGCATCAAGTTCACATCCAATAAACAGAAGAAACAGAAAAGAAAACCAACAAACTTCCAGGAGAATGTATATCGTTTGAAACTTGTTTTAAAGGATATTTATAAAAAATACACAAAGATCCTCAAAGACGACAAAGAAGCTTCATAACCCAAACATTAAACATCAGAAATTTTGACTTTTTAATTCTACAACTTTAACTTTTTATCTCAAAAATTAAACTTTAATACCCAAGGTTTTGACTTTTTTTCCTAAATATTTGACTTTTTATCTCATAATTCTGAGTTTTTATTCTATAACTCGGAGTTTTCATTTCAAAATTTTGAGTTTCAAACTCAGAATTCTCTTTTGTTTTTTTTGTTTTGATCAAAAGTTTAACATTTAATCACATAATTTTGACTTTTTATCCCATAATTTTGACTTTACCATATGAAATTTTGACCTTATAATTTTACAACTTTCACTTTCTATCTCGAAATTTCAGCTTTTGTACACAGGATTGAAAAATTTTCCTAAAACATTTGACCTTTTTTTCTTAATTTTAGTTTTAATTTCTTACCCATAATTTTGACTTTATATATATATTTGTACAACTTTGATTTTTTACCTAAAAGTTTTGACTTTGTATTACAAAATTTGGACTTTTTATTTTACAAGTTTGAATTTTTATTTCAGAATTTTGACTTTCAAACTCAGAAATTATTATTTTTTTTTGTTCAAAAGTTTGACATTTAATCTCAATATTTTGATTTTATATCTCATAATTTTGACTTTACCATATGAAATTGCGATGTTTTAATTTAACAACTTTCACTTTTTATCTCAGAGTTTCAGCTTTTGTACACAGGATTTTAATTTTTTCCCTAAAATATTTGATTTTCTCTTTTTTTCTTTTTACCAAATTCTGACTTCTTACCCATAATTTGACTTTATACGTGTATATATTTATACAACTTTGACCTTTTACCTAAAAATTTTGACACCTAACCACAAAATTTGAACTTTTTATCTTACAAGTCTGTATTTTCAATTCAAAATTTTGACTTTTAAACTTAATGTTTTGCCTTTTTTTTTGCTTTATCTACAAATTTTGATTTTTTTGTTTCATCATTTTGAATTCTAAATTCAAAAGTTTGACTATCTCAAAACTTTGCTCTTTTTTATATAAACATGTATGTGATTTGATTGTCTTTCAACATTTTGCCTTTATTTTCTTTCACTTTTGGATTTCTAATACAAAATTTGACATCCACCTACCCCCAATAATTTCAACTTTTTATCTCAAAATTGTGACTTAATACAGCCCAAAAAATGATCAACAGTCAGGTTTAACTGGCAGAAATGAGCTTCCATAATAAAAATACATACTCAAATAAAAATATATTTATTTCTCTTGAGTGAAAATTTAAATATTTCCTCAATTTTCATCAAATTTGTTTTCGCCCCCTGAAACAAATTGTTGTTGTTTGTGAGTTTCATGTTTTCATGTTTGATTTAGTGACGGTAACACAGAAAGTTTCATTTTCAGTCAGAGATAATCTGTGTTTTCTCCGTGTTAACATTCATAACCAGGTTGTTCTCGTGTGTTTGTGTCTCATTATCGTCTCAGCGCTTCATTATCTTTGAGGCTTTTTTCTCTGTTTTCATTCGCTGCTGTTTGTAACCGTTATTTCTGCAGATATTCACGCTCTCGCCTCGTAGTGTCACTAATTAGTATTTGTTGAGTAATAAAGCCTGGAAAAACAGAGAAACTACAAAGGAAAAGCTGATTTAAAGTGGGTCAAAGCTGGATAATTAAAGCGCCGCCGCATCTGGCAACTTTTCATCAGCAGTAAACAAACGTAAACAATCCCTCATGGTTTTAACGGCATCGAGAGTCCAAACATGAAACTGGAAAATAAAATAACGTTTGAGTACTGGATGGTTTTCTTTAAGTTATAGTTCTGTAATTTTTAATTTACTAGGATACAGTCATCAATTACTGAGAATAAGGTCATAGATTTATGAGTTTAAAGTCATAAATTATCAAGAATTAAGCATTTAATTTTCAGGAATAAAGTCATAAATTAACCAGAAAAAAAATCATAAATTTATGAAAATGAAGTCATAAATGTAAAAGGAAAAAGTAATAAAGTCATAAATTAACTAGAAAATATCATAAATTCACTAGAATAAGGTCACAAATCAACAAAAATAAAGTCATAAATTAATTAGAATAAAGGCATAAATGTAAAGGAGTACAATTGTAAACGTACTACAAAAAGTCATAAATTCAAAAAAGTAAAGTTAAAAATTAACCTAAAAAAGAGGTCATCAACCCACTAGATTTAAATTGTAAATTTACAAAAACAAACTTTTAAATGTTTAAGAAAAAAGTCATAAATTGACAAGAATTAAGTAATAAATTCTCAAAAATAAAGTCATAAATTTACAAGAATTAAGTAATAAATTCTCAAAAATAAAGTCATAAATTTACAAGAATTAAGTAATAAATTCTCAAAAATAAAGTCATAAATTTACAAGAATTTAGTAATAAATTCTCAAAAATAAAGTCATAAATTTACAAGAATTAAGTCATAAATTTACAAGAATAAAGTAACTTATATATATGTATACAAAGTCTAAAATTTTCTTAGATAAAGTTGTAAAATTCCAGGGATAAAGTTATTTCTCAGGCCTTGAAAATTTTTGACGTCTTTCTTGTAAATTTCTGAGTTTTATCTCAAAATTTCTTTTTTTATAGATGCTCTGTGGTATGATAAAGAAAATTGCCATGATTTTAGTTTTTTTTTTTTTCTTTAATGAAAATCAAACACTTTTTCTGAAGAGAAACCCTAAAAACCAAACAAACACAGTTTTTTAAATTAATCTAATAACATTTCTGAGCAGATTCATATTCTGAATAATCTTAATCTTCATTTCTCTTTATTATGTGTTAAACCCTGAATCCTTCGCCTCCTCTTGCTCACACGTTGCCGGCGTGCAGAGGCGGCGCTAACACGGTCAGAGCGGTGAATATTTCTCAGGCTCGTATTGATCCAGAGCGGAGGAAAAGTGCTGGAGGAGAAAGGAAACGTTGGTGTTATTGTCACCTCCATGACTTTTCCATCGATCTGAGGATTAGGATCCAACTGTGAATCCAAACACTTCTAATCAGAGAAACATCTCCAACAATACACTCAGAAAAACATCTGTGAGGTTTGATATTTGAAGATATTCTTCCAGCTTCATTTAAATATTTAAGGATCCTTTTCATTTATGCTTTTTTTTTTTTTTTTGTAATTCTTTATTTTTTGACGGAAAAGACAATTTCTTTGACATACAATTAAACATTTCTTTTCCTGCCCGTTAAAAAAAAAGAAAAGCAAAGAAACTTGGCTTTGTTGAAATTTTCTGGGCCCATTTATGTCATTTTTTGGGGGTTAACAGAGTCTAAATTTTGATACAAGAGTAAAAATTCTGAGATAAAAGTAAAAAAAATTCAAATAACAAAATACAAATTTAAGTTTGGGATAAAAAGTCAAAATTTTTAGATAAAAAAAACATGATTTTGGGGCGCAGATGGCTTAGTGGATCTGGCGGCGCACCATGAGGTTTGCCCTCAAGCAGGTGGACCGGGTTCGATTCCCGCCTGTGGCCTGTTTCCCGCTCTCTCCCCCTTTCCTACTCTATCCACTGTCCTTCTCTATCCAGTTAAAGGCAGAAAAGCCCAAAAAATATCTTAAAAAAAAAAAAAAAAAATTCATGATTTTGATATAAAAGTCAGGAAACTATGACAAAAAGTCAAATTTTTGCAATGAAAATTTATAAATTTGAGATAAAAGTCAGAATTTTGAGATAAAAAGTCAAAATTTGAGATAAGAAGTCCAAATTTTGAGATAAGTCCAAATTTTACAATCTAAAATTTATAAATTTGAGATAACACTCATTGATTTGAGATAAAAAAGTTAAATTTTTGCAATGAAAATTTATGAATTTTGGACAAAGAGTTATCGATCAGAGATAAAAAAAAAGACATTAATTTGGAATAAAACTTCATTTTGAGAAAAAAAAATCAAACTTTTGCAATGCAAATGTATAATTTTGAGATGAAAACTCGTTAATTCGAGACAAAAAGTCAGAATTTTGAGAAAAAAAGTCATTCCTTTGAGTCAACAAGTCATTAATTTGAAATTAAAAGTCTGAATTTTATGATAAAAAGACAAAATCTGACATTAAAAAGTCAGAAATTTGCAATGGAAATTCATACATTTGAGATAAATTTTTTTGTATAAGAGTCATTAATTAGAGATTTTTAAAAAATCAAAATTTTGAGATAAAGAGTCATTAACTTGAAATTAATTTGAGGTAAAATTAATGTAATGGGTTCAATAAAAAAAAATCAAAGCATGGATCAAATGTGAAAAACATCTGTGAGGTTTGATATCTGAAGATATTCTTCCAGCTTCATTTAAATATTTAAGGATCCTTCTCATTTATGCTCCATTAAAGCAAAAACTGCACAATTCAGCTCCAGACTTTGAAGAGCAGACACACGAGTGTTTGAAGCCCGAGTGTGTCCCCGGAGTTTTTTATTTAAGACGAGCAGAAAATGCATCTTATTCTAATGAGGAGGGAAATTATAGATTTATGATGCATGTGTTGTAAATTAAAATAAAAAGAGAGCGTGCATTTGAACCTCCAGAGGTTTAGATTGAAACAGGAAGTGGAAAGCAAACGTTGAGAGCAGATTCTGGAATGAAGAGTTTGTGTCTGTTGGAGCATTAAAGCACCTCCTCTCTGTCTCCTGTCGTCTCCTCCTCCTCCTCCTCCTGTCGGGCCTGTTTGGGTTTCACCGTGACTGTCGGGGAGCCGGCGCTCTGCAGGCATCTGCTCGTTTTGTTAGGAGCCGTGTGCAAGTAAACACTTTCTGCTCTCCACCATCTGTCCAAGCTCAGATCTGCATGAGAGCTGGCAGACTGGGCTGAAAGAGAGAAGGAGAGAGAGAAGGAAGAGAAAGAGAGAAGAGAGGAATGATCATTTAGAAACAGGTTTATGTAACTGATCTCACCAAAACCAAAACCTTCAGACGATGACGGTTGATCTTTTGTGCTGGTTGTGGTTGAGGGTCTTTATTTTCTCAGATGGTAAAACTGACCATTCTTCTTGGTAAAAAGCCTCCAGTTCCTGTAAATTCTTGCTCTGTCTTGCATGAACTGCAGGTTTGAGATCTCCCCAGAGTGGCTCAATGTGATATTGAGGTCAGGAGACTGAGATGGCCACTCCAGAACCTTCACTTTATTCTACTGTAGCCAATGGCAGGTCCACTTGTCCTTGTGTTTTGGATCATTGTCATGTGTGAACGTCCAAGTACGTCAAGCAAGCAAATAAAAACAATAACACAACCTACCACCAACAAATAGCAGCAATAACAACCAAAAAACAGCGGCAGCAACAGAAGCAATATTGACACCAACAACAAATGAAAACCAAAACAGCAGCAGCAATAACAACTCCACCTTCCACTAAAAACCAATCGATCCACCAACAACTTTTCAACAAATAACAACCAGAGAAAAGACACAACAACAGGAGTAATACAAAAACCAATGATATTGAGGTCAGGAGACTGAGATGGCCACTCCAGAACCTCCACTTTATTCTGCTGTAGCCAATGGCAGGACCACTTGTCCTTGTGTTTTGGATCATTGTCATGTGTGAACGTCCAAGTACGTCTCATGTGCAGCTTCTGGGCTGATGAGTGTAAATTTTCCTCCAGTATTTTCTGATAACATGCTGCATTCATCCTTCATTCATCAGTTTGGACCAAGTTTCCTGAGCCTTTGTAGCCCACACATCCCCAAAACATCAGTGATCCACCTCCGTGTTTCACAGTAGGAATGGTGGACCTTTCATCATAGGCCTTGTTGACTCCTCTCCAAATGGAACAATGTTTATGGTTGTGGACAAAAAGTTCACTTTTGCTCTCATCACTCCAAATGACTTTGTTCCAGAAGTTTTGAGGCTTGTCTCTGTGCTGTTTGGCGTATTGTAAGCAGGAAACTTTGTGGCATTTGTGTAGAAATGTCTTTCTTCAGCCCATTTTTCCTCAAGTGCCTCCTTATTGTGCATCTTGAAACAGTCAGACCACATTCTTTCAGAGAGTCCTGTATTTCAGCTGAAAAAAGGCAAAACTGTGAGATAAAAAGTTGACATTTGAGGCAAGGAGTCAAAATTGTGAGAAAAAAGTCAGAATTTGAAGTTAAAAAGTTCAAAATTATGAGGTAAAAATGAGGGATATTTTGGGTAAAAGGTCAAAAATTTCAGGTAGTTGAAATCCTGTTTATAAGGTCAAATCTACAAGAAAAATAAAGTCATAAGTATGAAATAAAACTTGATGTTTTAAGTTGAAAAAATTCCAATTTTAAGATAGTAAAGTCAAAAATATTGGATAAAAGCAGAATCTAAAGATAAAAAAATTAAACATTTGGGATAATGGAGCTGAAATGTTGAGATAACAGGTCAAAAATATTAGAAAAAATGTCAAAATTCTCAGATAAGATTTATAAAACTTTGAGATTATAAAACCAAATTTTGAAGTGAAAAAGAGGAAATTTTGAGAAAAATGTCCAGAGACCACATTCTTTCAGAGAGTCCTGTATTTCAGCTGAAGTTATTTGTGGGTTTTTCTTTGCATCCAGAACAATTTTACTGTCAATTGTAGCAGAAATGTCCCTCAGTTCCTTGGATATCTTTTATATCCCTTTCCTGTTTTTATTCACTTCTCCCGCAGAAACTTTGATCCTTTAATCAGGTAAACCGCTGCAGTTCAGACTACACAAACTTAACTGATACGAAAATTTTTCTGAAAACCAATGAGGCAGAATAACACTCAAACAACCCTGCCTGAATTTTTGTGTTTTGATATTAATTAAATTTTCGTCAAATGATTTGGTGACCCCCAAAAGTCATCTCTCGACCCTCATTGGGGTCAGGACCCTGAGGTTTGGCGTATTGTGAGCAAGAAACTTTGTGGCATTTGTGTAGAAATGTCTTTCTTCAGCCCATTTTTCTTCAAGTGCCTCCTTATTGTGCATCTTGAAACAGCCAGAAGACTTTATTTTAGAGAGACAAGTTATTTGTGGGTTTTTCGTTGCAGCCAGAACAATTTTCCTGGCAGTTGTAGCTGAAATTTTGTCGTTTGTTTTCAACAGAATCCCTCATTTTCCACTTCTTCATTAGAGTTTGAACTCTGCTTATTGGCATCCTCAGTTCCTTGGATATCTTTTTATATCCCTTTCCTGTTTTATACAGTTGGATTCACTTTTCCTGCAGAAACTTTGACAATTCTTTTTCTTTCCTCATGACTCAGAATCCAGAAATGTCAGTGCATTGTTACCTTCAGTCGACATTTAAACCCATTTGTGTCGACTTGTGTTCATGTTATGTTGTGTTTAATTTACAGTAAATGCTTTAAATGTCTGAATTAGAGTCTGGGATGAAACTCGGTGTTTGAAAAGATTTCTAAACTGTACACTTGTACTTTCAAAATCCCTGATGATGCATCGCTGTCATTTATTTCTTTCTGTCTGAGTCAGAGCTGTGAAATGAGAGTCTCAGTTTTCTATTGTTCAGAATGAAGCAGGTTTTGGACGTGTTTGAGATCCTGTCCAGAAACTGAGCCTGTGAGTGGGCGTCGCCAAGATGCAGCTCTGCAGAGAAATGTGTTTAAATATCCTGATGCACCAAAGACTCAGAGACATTTTACATCACAGTGGATTTATTTCAGATAAATGAACGTATCCTTTAGTTTATCAGAGAGTCAAAGGAGATTTTTGTTCTGTAACTGTGCGACTCATTCAGACTTTACATTTAGTTTTTGTCACCTGAACATCTGCAGTTTGATACAGAATAAGCATATTCCTCCTGATAAACACAGCTTCTGATTGGCTGAAGTGGAGTCTAATATAAACATCAGTATAATGAGAGAAAAACACGAGCAGCTGTGATTGTGCGGCTGAATTAAAACACTCGTGATGTAAGAAAACACTCGTGATGTTTCCTGGATTTAAACCTGGTATTTTGTTTGAAAATCAGAAAAGGAAAGTGAGAGAGACGGCTCTGAATTAGCAGAAAGGCACCGAGCCAAAACCTGATCAGATCAGCGGCGTGTGTGTGTGTGTTTACGTTGTGACTCCATCTGCTCGTCTTTCTGACGCCGTTATCGTCCCGTCTGTCTGTTTATCAGGCCGCAAACACCGAACAAAGGGCAGGAAACAAAACATGTTGATGAGCTGCACTCAAGAGTTTTTTTTTTTCTTCTACAGCTCAGGATTTTAGATTTTCTCCGATCAGGTTTAACATCTGCCCACACTTCCTCATCCAAACCTGTTTACACTCTAATAATTAACCGTTTTTATCACTTATCTACAAAGCAGGATGAAACCAAACGTCTTCTTTTACCCAAACATGTTCCTCCTTCCCCAAAATGTTGTTGTGTTTTTCTCAGTTTATTCTTCAGATCATTGATATTTATAATAAAACAAAGCTAGAACCTAGAACTTTCTGCAAAACTGGACCCAACATGTCAACTCAACATTTAAGCACTGATTCAACAGATATATGACACTTCAGCTAAGATTTTAGGGCATTAACTAAAGTGTTGCCTTAGAAAATTGGATATATATATTTTTGTTTTTATCTGAGCAAACAAAAAAGAAAACTTGGCTTTGTTGAAAATTTTCAGGGCCCATTTTTTTATCAAATTTTGCGGCTAGTAAAGTCCAGATTTTGAGACAAGAGTCAAATATTGAGGAAAAAAATGTCGAAATTTTGCAATTTAGAGCTACAATTTTAAGAATAGAAGTTTTTAAAAAATGAGAGAAAATTCATGATTTTATTACAAAAGTAAAAAAACTGTGATAAAAGTCAAATTTTTCGCCATGAAAATGTATTGATTTGAGGGGGAAAAAAAGTCTTTAATTTGAGAAAAAAAATTTTTTTTCGTTTTGCAAGAAAATTTCTAAATTTGAGATGGAGCTCATTTCTTTGAGATAAAAAGAGTCATTAATTTCAGATACAAAGTCAAAAATCTGAGATAAAAAGTTGAAATTTTGCTATGAAAATGTATCATTTCAGATAAAAAGTATTTTTATTGAGAAAAAAGTCATCAATTTGAGATATAAAGTTGAATTTTGAGGTAAAAAGTCAAATATTTAAGATACAAGGTCCTTAATTTGAGATATAAAGTTGAATTTTGAAGTAAAAAGTCATTAATTTGAGATATATAGTTGGATTTTGAGGTAAAAGTCAAATGCAAATGTGCTTTGCATACAATGCAAAGCGCCTGGACGCAGGTCTGAATTGAAAATGACGGAAACTGGAGAAAATTTGGGTGGAACAATTCAAGTGTAAAACCCTAAAACATCTTTTAAGTGGGGAACTTACATGTTATATGTTATCATTATCTTATTAACATATTTGAAATCATACCTGCATTATCAGAAGCAGCTTTTCCATCACCTCTTAAAATAAGAAGTCAATCCGCTCCAGATTATTTTCAATGAATAACATATGGTGTAATATTAAAAATCAAATATGATGAATTTTGCTGCGACATCCACACACGTCCTCTGCAGTTATTACAAAGATCAGAGTCTCCAGGTTAATTAAATGCAGTTCAAAGCATTTTGACTAATTATCATTTGTAATAACTGCAGAGGACGTCTGTGTTTTAATCCTGTTTTATACGTTAAATTTGGGACTTTTCAAAACCAAAAATTCCAAATTTTTCCTCCAAAATTTAGAGGTTTCTCTCTGGAGAAATTATTGATTCAATATTTATTAAGTTGTCCTAAAATAACTTAATACGAATAAATGATAATGACAATAAAAAAATTCATCAGCTTTTCCTTACTCTTGCATTCCTTAAACTGACACCAGTGTCGCAAACTGCAAAACAGAACAAACAGAACTGTCACACTACAAACTACATTTAAATACAGCATGCAGTAAACATATATGCATACTGCAGTAGGTAGTAGTATGTAGTCGGCGAATTCGAAAACGACCACTGACTACATATTTGATAGTCATGGAGGCCGAAGTAGCAGCCCCTTTCTCCTCCTCCTCCTCTTCTTCCTCCTCCTCCTCTTCTTCCTCCTCCTCCTCCTCCTCCTCCTCCTCTTCTTCCTCCTCCTCCTCGTCTCTTCACCAGTTCGGAGGCGATGCAGAGGATCAGCCAGGATTTCTAAAGTGTGTGTTGTGTTGCCATAGATAGAAGATGCCAGAGGCTCTAATGGAGAGATCTCTAATAATTCGTCTCCCTGCATGCGCCCCCCACCACCACCCACCACCCCCAAGACTGGTAAACCCAACGCCCACCTCCCTGCTCCCCTCCATTCCCCTCCACTCCTACGCTGTCTGTCTGTCTGGACGAAGGGGAAGCTTCACTGTTTCAGCCCCGGGGGTTAAACACACACACACTCACACACACACTCACTCACACACACACACACACACACACACACACACACACACACACACACTCGGGGAGGGTGCGTAGGAAAACACCAGGATGGTCGGAGCTCGTCTGCTTTTTATTTTTAACAAGAGATGGAAAATTAGCTTCCGGCCAGGACGTCTGTAAACATCCCTGGTGCCAAGTGTTTGTGTGTTTGAACCAGCAGCTCCAGTACAGGAGGGTTCACACACACACACACACACACGCACACACACACACACACACACACACAGCCGTGCCTGGAAGGAAAAAAACAGTCAACAACCAGAACATGCAGCTTCCAACCTGCTTCTGTAGAAAAACTTTAGACTCAGTTCAGGTGAATGGGACTGTAACAGGTCGTAGAAATGTTGTGTTCTGATTGGTCAAACATTATTTTTAATCAATTATTATGAAAACAAGCCTGGGTCAGGATTCTTTTTCATTATATGAAACTTCACAAACTGTCGATTTATACGTGAGAAAATACCCTCTGTACAACCTGAAAACTACAGGAAAAAAAGACAATACAGGGACTTAATTATCGTAAGTTTATGACTTTATTCTGGTGAGTTTAGGACTCCATTCTTCTTGGTTAACAGCATCTTCACTTTATTCTCATCACTTTATTCATGTAAGTTAAGGACTCTTTTCCCCTAAGTTTATGACTCCTCCTGAGTTAACAACTTTATTCTTGTTAATTCAAAAATGAATTATCTTGAGTTTATGACTTTGTGCTCTTAGGTTACAACTTAATTCTCTTAAGTTAACGTCTTGATTCTCGTGAGTTTGCGACTCTTTTCTGGTAACTTAACGTTTTTATTGTAGTAAATTTATGACTTAATTCTTATAAGTTTCTGACTTTATTCTTGTAAGTTCACAACTTTATTCTAGTTGGTTTACAACTTTATTTTTGTAGGTTTGTGACTTGATTCTTGTAAATTTTTGACTTTATTCTTATAAGTTTACAACTTTATTCTCGTAAGTTTACAACTTTATTCCTTGAGTTAACAACTTTTTTCTCATAAGTTTACAACTTTATTCTCATAAGTGTAAAACTATATTCTTGTAAGTACACAACTTTATTCTCGTAAGTTTACAACTATTTTCTTGTAAGTTTACAATTTCATTTTCAATAAGTTTACAACTTTATTCTAAGAAAGTTACACATTTATTCCTGTAAGTTTACAGCTGTAAATTGTAAGCTAAAAACTTTATTCTCGTAAGTTTACAACTTTATTCTAAGATGTTAAGAACTTTATTCCTGTAAGTTAACAACTTTATTCTAAGAAGTTTCCAACTTTATTCTCGTAAGTTTAAAAAGCTATTCTCATAAGTTTACAATTTTATTCTTGTAAGTTTACAACTTTATTCTTGTAAATTTACAACTTCATTCTCGTTAGTTAACAACTTTATTCTCGTCAGTTTACTACTTTATTCTTGTAAGTTTAAAACTTTAATCCTGTAAGTTTACAACTTTATTCTCTCAAGTTTACAACTTTATTGTTGAAAGTTTACAACATCATTCTCGTAAGTTTACAATTTTATTTCTGTAAGTTTACAACTTTATTCCTCTAGGTTTTCAACTTTATTCTTGAAAGTTTACAACTTTATTCTAAGAAGTTCACAACTTTATTCTATAATGTTAATTCTCGTACGTTTATGACATAAATCTAATGAGTTTATTCTTGTTAGTTTACAATTTTTTTTTTGTAACTTTACCACTTCATTCTTGCGTGTTCACAGTTTTATTCTCATAAATTTATGAGATTAATCTCCTACATTTACTTCTTTTTTTTATTATCAAAGTGTGGCCCTAATCCTGTGTTGTAGGATCCAACTTTTTAAGATATCTGCACCTTAGTTATGGTATTAATGGATACAGACAACCGAGCAGATGTAATACCAGGATGATTTTTTGGCAACTTCAAGCCTTTTTCTACCTTGAGTTTGACAGATAAATGTATCAGCTGATACTCAGAACCAGGATCAGGTAAAGACTAACATGTTTTGGATTAGCTAAACAGATTCAGAGGAATAGAGGAACACTTTAAATGAGTTTTAATGACACTGTTTTTTTAATCTTTAGTTGCTTCACAGATCTAAAAAGGCAACAAAAGAACAGTTGGAGACACTTTGTTTAAGTCTTCAGCTCAACTTAGAGACTAAAGCCGATGTTTTAGCCTTTAGCTCCTGTTTTAGCATCTTATGTTGCGCTGTAAATTGTTGTATTTTCAAACAAAGTTGTTCTTGTAAACGCTGAGGAAACCCCTACAAATCACTCTAACTCTCCAAATAAAGGAGTGAAGCATCGTTGTTGCTTTTAAAGCCTGTGTCAAAAAAGTGTCTCTTTACATATTTTCTGTCACATAACCTTAAAAACTTAATGAAGAAGCTGATGAGAATGAGCTGATTTCTCCTGAAGAAGTGAAGCCTCCACAGAGATATTTGTGATTCATACGGAGGAATAAATTCTGACGCGTTTAAGATTCAGCATATGGCTCCGTTACAATAAACCAGATTAAAATTCTCGCAGCATTTCTCTTTGTGTCTTTGTGCAGAGCAGAGAGCAGATGCAGCTTCATCTCACATCTCTTTAACAGCCCGAGCTGATGGAGTTTTTCCTCCACTTTCTTTCTTCTCCTCCGTCTCATCTGTAACTGGTCACTGTCGGACTGATTTAAATTCAGAGCGGGGAGGAGGGGGGGGATCATGGCACCTTTCACTTTCATTTTCCCTCCTGAAGCTGACGCCTAACAAGGGCTTAAGTTTTCAAATCTGCACTAACAAGGCCGCTGCCATCCCCAGGTTTTGGGGATTTGATTTGGCCTGGAGGAAGAAAGGCTGACTAATAACCAAAAACACTGAGCTCACTCTGAGCCGCAGCTTTATTTTCCTTCTTCACCGCTCGTTTGTCAGGGACAGGTCGACTCGAGCGGGAACATCTGTAGGTAAATCTATAAATATTAAAGCTTTGTGTTCTTTGCTATTCTAACATGTCAAAACGTTCAGCAGAAGGTGTTTATATAACCCTAAAACTATTCTTATATAACCTCAAAATATTCTTATTTCACATGTGGTGGAGGGTTTTACAATATTACACTGTAAAATCTGACAAGCTGAACTTACTTAAAAGAATCAAGGAAACCAGCTGCACTACAAAAGGAAAGTAAATACAACTAATAATCTGAAGTTAAGTTCACTTGATATCTACTTGTATTTACCCAATTTTGTGCAGTAATTTTAACCTCAAAATAAAAGTTTCATGAACTTGATGTTTCTAGGTGTCACCAAATTCAATGAGCCAAGTTAGTCTGAACTGTTACATAGCACACTGTAAAAAACAATATGTTGAAAAACATGGAAATTCAAAAATAACTTAGAGAACATCGTATTTACAAAAATTTTGAAATCCACCTAAAAGCATCGTTATGTCACTGATATCCTAGAAAGTCAGTCTATGCCATGTAGCGTAGACAGCAAGTAAACGTCGTGATCATAGACGAGTCCATGCCGTGTAGTGAAGACAGCTGATCTACACCTCAAAGTATAGAAAGCCATTCTACACCTTGAAGCGTAGACAGCTGGTCTAGGCCTTGTAGCATAGATAGCCAGTCTAGATCTTGTAGCATAGATAGCTAGTTTAGGCCTTGTAACAAAGATGGCCAGTCTAGATCCTACAATCTAGACAGCTGGTCTAGGCCTTGTAGCATAGACAGTTGGTCTAGATCTTGTAGCATAGACAGCTGGTCTAGATCTTGTAGCGTAGACAGCTGGTCTAGATCTTGTAGCGTAGACAGCTGATCTACACCTTAAAGTATAGAAAGACATTCTACACCTTGAAGCGTAGACAGCTGGTCTAGGCCTTGTAGCGTAGACAGTTGGTCTAGATCTTGTAGCATAGACAGCTGGTCTAGATCTTGTAGCGTAGACAGCTGATCTACACCTTAAAGTATAGAAAGCCATTCTACACCTTGAAGCGTAGACAGCTGGTCTAGGCCTTGTAGCGTAGACAGTTGGTCTAGATCTTGTAGCATAGACAGCTGGTCTAGATCTTGTAGCGTAGACAGCTGATCTACACCTTAAA
>RPOG01001192.1:39397-53347 GCA_008086565.1 Thalassoma bifasciatum
GCTCGGCCTCGATTTGTCATTGTTTGCTCAGGAGAAATGAAGCTGCCGAGGTGTGAAAAGTCACTAAATCCTGAGGAAAAGTTGCCAAGTTGGCACCGGCGGCTGAGTAAGAAGAAGACGTATGATGTGTTTGAGCAGGCGAATCATCTTTTCCTGGTTTCAGAGTTTCCTCTTTCGGCTCGAGCTGCAGACGCTTGTTTGTGGCCGTGGACGTCGGCCAAAGCAAAGCGGGAACAGAGGGATGAGAAAAAGAGGGAAGAAGGGGGGAAGTGAAGCCTCAGGGGGAGGAAGGGCGATCAGAGCAGCTTCCCACAGTTCTGCAGGATCGTGAGAAAGGCGGCGAGGATTGAGCCCAGCGGTCCGGAGTGTGGGCTAATTGATTTAAGCTGTTCCTGCCGAGGAGGGGGGGGATTTACCTTTCTGGTAATTAGCTGTGATTTCTGATAGCGTGGCGGCTCATCGGGCTGAGAGACCCTGGATTTACAGCAGGGGATCAAAGTCCAAAACACTTATTCAACAGAGAAAGAGACCAGAGCACACCTGGATAATACGAGTGTGTACATACAGTTAGTGGCTGTGTGAAGACATTTATTAAAAACTTCTAGAATGACCCTAATGAAAAGTTTCCCTCCCCCAGTTTTTAACAGCGTGTATTTCCCCCTTTAACATCAGTGACAGCTTGAAGTCTCTTTTGCTGGTTGTGGATGAGGGTCTTTATTTTCTCAGATGGTAAAACTGACCATTCTTCTTGGCAAAAAGCCTCCAGCTCCTGTAAATTCTTGGTCTTTCTTGCATGAACTGCAGGTTTGAGATCTCCCCAGAGTGGCTCAATGATATTGAGGTCAGGAGACTGAGATGGCCACTCCAGAACCTTCACTTTATTCTGCTGTAGCCAATGGCAGGTCCCAAATTTTAACTTTTCATCAAAAATATTTCACTTCTTAATTTCAAAATTATGATTTCTTCTCTAAAACATGGACGTTTATCCCAATATGTTTACTTTATCTCAAATATTGGACTTTTTTTTGCAAAATTTTGACTTTTATCTCTAATGTCAGACCTGTTTTAACTCACAATTTTGAAATTATAGTCTAATATTTTACCTTTCTATTGGAGATTTTGACTTTATTATCCCAAATTTCAACTTTGTACCTTCAATTTTGACTTTAATAAAAATGAAAAATTTGGCTTTTTACTCAATGTTTTGTTTTATTTATTTTTTTCTTAATTCCAAACTTCAGATTTTTTTCTCTCAATATTTTGAATTTCTATCTTTTTTTTCCTTTTATCTCAAAAATTTGAATTTCTCTCCAGAATTTCTAGATTTCATCTAAGAATATTCACTTTACTATTTCAAAAATTTGACTTAATCTCAAAACTGTATTTTTTTCTCATTTTTTTTTTTGTCCTTTGTTTTAAAATTAGGATTTTTTTTTTCTTTCAAGTTTTGGATCATTGTCACGTGTGAACGTCCAAGTACGTCAAGCAAGCAAATAAAAACAATAACACAACTTACCACCAACAGCTGACCAACAAATAGCAGCAAAAACATCCAAAAAACAGTGGCAGCAACAGAAGCAATATTGACACCAACAACAAATGAAAACCAAAACAGCAGCAGCAATAACAACTCCACCTTCCACTAAAAACCAATCAAACCACCAACAACTTTTCAATAAATAACAACCAGAAAAAAGACACAGCAACAGGAGTAATACAAAAACCAATGATGTTGAGGTCAGGAGACTGAGATGGCCACTCCAGAACCTCCACTTTATTCTGCTGTAGCCAATGGCAGGTCCACTTGTCCTTGTGTTTTGGATCATTGTCATGTGTGAACGTCCAAGTACGTCTCATGTGCAGCTTCTGGGCTGATGAGTGTAAATTTTCCTCCAGTATTTTCTGATAACATGCTGCATTCATCCTTCATTCATCAGTTTGGACCAAGTTTCCTGAGCCTTTGTAGCTCACACATCCCCAAAACATCAGTGATCCACCTCCGTGTTTCACAGTAGGAATGGTGGACCTTTCATCATAGGCCTTGTTGACTCCTCTCCAAATGGAACAATGTTTATGGTTGTGGACAAAAAGTTCACTTTTTGACTTTGTTCCAGAAGTTTTGAGGCTTGTCTCTGTGCTGTTTGGTGTATTGTAAGCAGGAAACTTTGCGGCATTTGCAGCCCATTTTTCTTCAAGTGCCTCCTTATTGTGCATCAAATATCCAACAAAGATTTCCTGACTTATTGTGCTACGTTTGGATCCAGCATGCACAAACATAAACATGATATTTGTAGGACTTACAGGTGCTCCAGAAATTNGAGTGCAATATTTCCTTCCATCATGAATTGAGTATTTCATCACATGTATTTCTTTATTCTATGAAACCTGTGTTATTTGAACACATCTTTAAACTATTAAAATATAACATGTTTTTTTGTGTTTTGGTTCCTCAAACCCCCAAAATGTCAGGTGGTGCAACCGTCCTGACAAGTATCCACAGTAATTAAACTCTAAAAATTGAATGTCAGTTATTGTAAATGGAAATTAAAAATACAGTGGCATTATTTTATGCTTGAACCTTTTTAAATAAAACATTCTTTGCAAATAAAAAGAATTTTAAAGCTGTTGAGAAACGTAAAAAACTTTTGTCCCGTAATTTTCACCTTGTCAAATGTCAGGGTGGTGCAACCGTAACATTAGACTTTTATTTTAAAGTGAAGAGAATAAAACAGGAAACAGGAAACTGCATCAGCCAGAGGAGCCCAAATGACATTTGTGACCAAGTGGAAAAGTTTGTAGATTTCTCTGAAATACTGATAAAAAAGGTTTTTTCACTTCATTGGTGACTGGAACAATTTCCATGTCAGGTGGAACAACCAATGTAATAATGTGAAATGTTATTTTAACATCAAATTATTTATCTTATTCACAAATAAAAGAAATGAAACACACAAAATGAAAATGTATGAGTCACTACAGACACTTGAGAGATACTTGCCAATAATTTCACACAGAAAAAATAACAGGAACATATAAATATATTTTCATATATTTAGTTGCACCACCTGACATTTTTGGGCGCTCAAATTAAAAATACTCAAAAATAATGGACTTAAAAACTTTTTGTTGTACTAATTTGTTTGACACGTGTTAGAGCTGAGAGTCCGCTCACCTTCTGGACTTATAACTAAAAACTGATTTAGTTCAAATAAAAACATTACTTTGTTGCTTTGCATGCTGGGAAATGGAGTCTTGAACATGCGTGACAAACTGATGCATGTCTGTAGTCATGAATGTAAACACTGAGGTAAACGTGAGGATAAACCTGTGGGTGTAAGTGCTCTGGGAGAAGCAGAGAGAAGTTGTGTTTGCAGATTTCCCTCATGAATAATTGACTCTTCTGCTTCAACAACTTCCCAAAGCTTCACCGAACTTTATCAACCATTAAAAACCAACTTCAGCCTCCGTCCCAGGACTCCAGCAGCGCCGTCTAAATTTGGAAAACCCACACGGAGTCAGATTTTTCTGTTTGTTTGGACGACATCTCAAAGATCCAAACTGTGTCACAGAAGCAGAAAAAGCAGATTGGAGCCGGCGGTGTATATTCAGCGTTTGGAAACAGCGCCTGGTTTCCCTGGAGCGACGCGCTGCCAAGTTTGACTTTGCTCTATTTTAAGCCGCTCGACTGAGATAACCTCCTGGGTGAGGGAGGAGTGAGGTAACCTGCTTTACTGTGACAGAGCTGCTCCTGAAATGGTTTTTATCTGGCTGCAGGGCTTTGAATCATGCAGCAACACTTCACTTGATGGTTCTAGAATATTTACACATGAAGACTAAAATCTCTAATTCTCTGACGCTCACCTGAACGTCTCCTGAGAGAATCACCTGATTGAAGACTCTGAAATGAGAGGTGGATATTTATTTGTGGTAAAAGCTGATCGTCCAGATGGCGGCTTCCAGAACGCAGCATCACTCTGAAGAAAATTACTGGCTTCAGCGCTCCGTAAATAAAACGGCGCAGGGCGCCAAACGAGCACGGCGGCCGTGTGGACGTGTGGGAGACTAATGGCTTAGAATTAGCCGTAGCATGTGGGCCGTCTGTCAGCGAGATCGTCTGGTAAATGGCACTTTGGGACGTTTGAGTCGAGGCGGCCTCCTCTGCACGCTGCCACCCGCCTGGTCCCGTGGAATTATGGGTACTCTGGCTTCTTCTCAGTTCATTTAGGGTAAACATCTGTTATGGGAAGATTATGAAGTTTGTTTCCAAACAATAACGTCTCATATCCAGGAGTATTTAACTNGGTGGATATTTATTTGTGGTAAAAGCTGATCGTCCAGATGGCGGCTTCCAGAACGCAGCATCACTCTGAAGAAAATTACTGGCTTCAGCGCTCCGTAAATAAAACGGCGCAGGGCGCCAAACGAGCACGGCGGCCGTGTGGACGTGTGGGAGACTAATGGCTTAGAATTAGCCGTAGCATGTGGGCCGTCTGTCAGCGAGATCGTCTGGTAAATGGCACTTTGGGACGTTTGAGTCGAGGCGGCCTCCTCTGCACGCTGCCACCCGCCTGGTCCCGTGGAATTATGGGTACTCTGGCTTCTTCTCAGTTCATTTAGGGTAAACATCTGTTACGGGAAGATTATGAAGTTTGTTTCCAAACAATAACGTCTCATATCCAGGAGTATTTAACTCTCAAATAACCACCATCAAAGATATTCTCCACCTTTACAATACACCTTAAAACAACCATAACTGAACACATTAACCCCTGTAAGAGGGGATTTATGTGTTTGATGTAACAGTCGTGCTCATAAGTTTACACACCCTGACAGAATTTTTAATTTCTTGACCTTTAATCAGAGAATATGAATGAAAACACAAAAACTTTTCTGTTGCTCATGGTTAGTGGTTGGTGAAGACAGTTATTAACAAACAACTGTGTTTACTCTTTTTGAATCATAATGAGAACAGAAACTTCCAGAATGACCCTGATGAAAAGTTTCCCTCCCCCAGTTCTTAACAGCGTGTATTTCCCCCTTTAACATCAATGACAGCTTGAAGTCTTTTGTGCTGGTTGTGGATGAGGGTCTTTATTTTCTCAGATGGTAAAACTGACCATTCTTCTTGGCAAAAAGCCTCCAGTTCCTGTAAATTCTTGCACTGCAAAAACTGAAATCTAAGCAAGTCGTTATGTCTTATTTTTAGTAAAATTTTTCTTAATATTCTTGATTTGAGCCACATTTACTAGACAAGGTCATAAAAATGTCTTCACACTTCACGTTCACACATGACAATGATCCAAAACACAAGGCCAAGTGGACCTGCCATTGGCTACAGCAGAATAAAGTGAAGGTTCTGGAGTGGCCTTCTCAGTCTCCTGACCTCAATATCATTGAGCCACTCTGGGGAGATTTCAAACCTGCAGTTCATGCAAGACAGAGCACACTGCAAAAACGGAAATCTAAGCAAGTCATTATGTCTTATTTTTAGTACATTTTTTATTACTATTCTTGATTTGAGCCACATTTACTACACAAGGTCATAAAAATGTCTCATTTCAACTATTTTAAAGACAAAAATGAGGCATCAATTGCTTGTAACAAGTAAAAAAAAAACTGCCAATGGGATAAGATTAAATATTCTTGTTTTAAGACATCTTTCTAATTTCAAGAAACTTCCGGGGCGAATTCGTCTTATCCCATTGGCAGATTTTTGTGACTTGTTACAAGCAATTTACACCTCATTTTTGTCATAAAAAAACTTGAATTAAGACATTTTTATGACCTGGTCTGGTGAATGTGGCTCAAATTAAGAACAATAAGACAATTTTTACTACAAATAAGACAGAATGACTTGCTTAGATTTCCGTTTTTGCAGTGTGGTCTGTCTTGCATGAACTGCAGGTTTGAGGTCAGGAGACTGAGATGGCCACTCCAGAACCTTCCCTTTATTCTGCTGTAGCCAATGGCAGGTCCACTTGTCCTTGTGTTTTGGATCATTGTCATGTGTGAACATCCAAGTACGTCAAGCAAGCAAATAAAAACAATAACACAACTTACCACCAACAGCTGACCAACAAATAGCAGCAATAACGACCAAAAAACAGTGGCAGCAACAGAAGCAATATTGACACCAACAACAAATGAAAACCAAAACAGCAGCAGCAAGAACTACTCCACCTTCCACTAAAAACCAATCAATCCACCAACAACTTTTCAATAAATAACAACCAGAGAAAAGACACAGCAAAAGGAGTAATACAAAAACCAATGATGTTGAGGTCAGGAGACTGAGATGGCCACTCCAGAACCTTCACTTTATTCTGCTGTAGCCAATGGCAGGTCCACTTGGTCTTGTGTTTTGGATCATTGGGCTTTTATCTAGAATGTCCAACGTTATCTGAATTACTTTTAAACAGAAAATGACCACAGAGTGTTGCAGAGACCTTTTCACCAGAAAAGGAAGGTTAAGTTAATCAAGTTAAGGAAAAGATAAACTGCTCAGCTCTCTCACTGACCTTTGACCTCTTTCTAAGTAAAGCATGACAGCGTGATTTGAAGAAAGGGTGACGGCTTTATCAGGTCCAAGCTGAGGACTCGTGTCCCGCAGCAGGAGGGGGAAGTGTAAGAGAAGAAGAAGAAGCTCTTTTAGCCTTTTAGAGCTGCAGACCCCCCCCCCCCCCCCCCCCCCCCCCCCCCCCCCCCCCCCCCCCCCCCCCNGAATTACTTTTAAACAGAAAATGACCACAGAGTGTTGCAGAGACCTTTTCACCAGAAAAGGAAGGTTAAGTAAATCAAGTTCAGGAAAAGATAAACTGCTCAGCTCTCTCACTGACCTTTGACCTCTTTCTAAGTAAAGCATGACAGCGTGATTTGAAGAGGGGGTGACAGCTTTATCAGGTCCAAGCTGAGGACTCGTGTCCCGCAGCAGGAGGGGGAAGTGTAAGAGAAGAAGAAGAAGAAGCTCTTTTAGCCTTTTAGAGCTGCAGACCCCCCCTCCCCGGCCCCCTGCCCCCCCGGCCTGCCCTCCTGCTGAAACATGAAATATTCATCTCATGCATATTTGGAAGGAGGCTTTAAACGGCTCTGTTGTAGATCTCCCTTCATTACAGCGTGAAAACAACACTCATTAGACCCTGGTGGCCACATAAACCCAGACTTTACTCACCGTTAGTCTCCTGCTGCTTCTTCACCAACACAGCGTTTTGGTCTCAGGCTGTGGATTCTGTTAACGGGAAACTCTCTCCTGGTGTTTTCTGCCGGGAAAAACTTCATCCTTGTTGTGTTTCTTCTCCTGGTGAAAAATATGATCTTTTTCTCTCACATCTCTCAGCTTCTATGATCCGTTTTTAGAGTGTCATCTCCAACACGACCTGATAATGCTCATATCACAAAGATAGATTCATTATGTATCTGTGTTTTTTCTGCAACCTTTGGTGTTGAGATTTGCAGCCAACGTGGAAGTGAAAAAAATGCAGTTCCTTTAGTGTCCACTGGAGGCCGACTGCAGGAGCACCAAACACCACACACATCCATTCAGAAAAGCAGACCAAGTAATAAAAACGTCGTCAGCCTGGTTCAAAAGTGAAAATGGTCAGAACGGACAATTTCTCTACCTGCACAGATTTTTTTAAACTGCACATATTTGAGGTTTGAGGCCAAAAAATGGTTTAAAAGCTAAACAGGTTAAAAGCTTAAACAAGGGCTAAAGGCTAAAACAGGAGCTGGAGTCTAAAATAAGAGCTAGAGTCTAGAACAGAGCTAAAGTCTGGGTTATAGGGTAAAACAGGAGCTAAAGGCTGAAACACTTAACCCTTAAGGCTTAAACAGGAGCTAAAGGAAAAAAACATCTGTTAAAGTTTAAATTCTTTTTTTTTTTTTCCCAAACTCTTTTTTATTTAATTTTTTTGGTAAAGTATGTCTGTGTAGGACGTTTTTTATCCGTAGTATATTTTAGCTATGTGTATAACAATTTATGTATTTAGTTATTATCAGCTTCATGTTTTGTTTTGTTTTGTTTTCGTCGTTATCCTCATTATTATTACTATTATTAATATTATTGTTATAATCGTAGAATAATAGAAGTAACAATAAATTTATATTAATAACAGTAATGATAATAATAAGAATAATAGTAGTAATAATAATAGTAATATTAATAATAATAATAGTGCCAGTAATATGGAAATAGGAAAAAAAGAAAAGAAAAAGAATATATATCTGCCAAATTCTCCATTAAAAAAAAGGTTAAGAATAATAGAACAAATAGAACGTGGTCTTCCAAAAGATACAAGTTTAAATTCTTTAAGACTATAACAGAGTCAACAACATAGACCAAAACATCAGCCAAAGTCCAAAACATATGTTAAAGGCCAAATCATAGGCTAAAACAGGGGTTCTCAAAGTGGGGGTCGGGACCCCCAGGGGGGTCACGAGACGCTGAAGGGGGGGTCACGAGATGATTTCTGTTTAGAGGGAATATCCACAGCTATCCCAGACCACAACTAAGGTCCTAACGCTGTTTGGCTCAACATACCTGTGTGAAAAGACTTTCTCGGCCCTGACATTTATTTAAAATAAATAAATATCTTGTGTGAACGTGGAGGATGATCTCTGAGTGTCCGTCTCCAAAATTAAACCCAGAATGAACTTGCTGTGCTCCATAGTGCCCATCCATTTCATTAGGTGAGATAAACACTGAAACATTTATCCCAAAAAGTTAACTTTCACTGCAACAATGTTCACGTTTACTCAGAGCTACAGTTTATGATTATTACTTGAACTGAATTATTCTTGTTCTTATGTGGAAATGAAAGTATTGAACCAAAATTGAGTTTGCACACGACTGCAACAATGTTCGTTCACAAATTACAGAGAAATAACTTTGACATATTCTGCTTTTATTTCATATTAAACTGTCACATGTAAAATCATAACATGGTTTTCAGGCTGTTGTTCTTTTTTGTGTTGTCATAATGCCCATGTTTGGATACGCTTATTAGTGCATGTGTCCTACGTGCACGTTTTCTTATGCTTCAGTCACCTCTGGGGATAGTGGGGGTCACTGGTCTCTGCCACCTTTGTTTTGGGGTCACGGGCTGAAAAGTTTGGGAACATTGGCTTAAGTCTAAAAGGCGTTAAAGGTGAAAGTCTAAAACATACTTTTACATTAGCAAAAGGCTTTAACACAAGGGAAAGCAGAAAATCCAGGCTATAGGCTAAAACACAAGCTTAACTACAGGTTGAATCACATGCTTAAGACTAAAAGACCATTTCAAGGCGACAACACTCGATCAAACACAGACTGACACATGGGTCAAAGGTCTAAACAGCAGCTAAAGGCTAAAACAGTCTCTAATGTGTTTGTACTAATGTTGATTCCTGTCCACATGCAGCAGTTATTCTGCAGTGATCTGTTAGAACCTGAGAGTCTATCAATAAAATGAAGAGCCAGGTTACGTTTGCTCTGCTTGGTGAGGTTGGAGTTGGTAGATGAGACCTGGTAGGACACAACCAGGATTCACTAACGTTACTGACATGTATCAGAGCACCGAGCTGTGAGGAGCTAAGCTAAATGTAACCAAATACATGTTCCCTCGTAGTTTTGTATCTGGTACAACGTTGTAACTTCCCCTCACAGTTGCTTTAACGATATTAACATCATTTTTGAGTATCAGGCTAGAAAACAAACTTCTTACTCACTCACTTGGATAAAACTTGGTTTTCTCTCTGATTTGCTGATTGTGCCTTTGAAAAGTATTTCTCACTGATGCCTCTTATAGAGTTTCAAAGTTTTCTCCGCATTACAAACCCCTAGAAGTCTTGGCTCTGCGTCTTTAGCGGCTGAAACACTTTGTACTTTCTCCCCTGGAATCAGTAAAGTGCTCTCTCTCCTCTGCTCTTATTCCTTTTTCATGAGGATTTCTCAGAGATATGAATAATGTAAAACTTAATTTTAAATCATCTGCGAGTGCAGCGAGATGATTCCTCTAAAAATATCTGGGATAGAGACTCTGCGCTGGGCGATAACATCGTCTTTCTGTTTGCAGATGTGAGTGTGTGTCTGGCCTGATGAAGCCCTGGGGTGTTAGAGATGAGAGGATGGAGTTCACACACAGAGTGTTTGAACAATTAAGAGGTGAAACGTTCACTTCCTCTCTTTTTTAGACTTCATTGTTTTCACCGTTTGCCTCTCTCCTCCACAGGAAGCTGGTTTTCTTAAGACTTCCTGAGGATGTCACCGCCGTCGGAGCGACCCTGATCCCACAGCTTCCTGAGGACAGATTTGACTTCCTGTCAGCGGAGGAAGCGGCGATCGTATCTGTATGAAGGTGAAACGTCTTCTCAAATCCCCGTCATTGTCTCGCACAGTTCCAGATGAGGACGGGGATTAGCAGATTAAGCTCTGTCTGGGTTTGTGCTAATCTCTGGATGTTTTTACACCTTTCCGAAGCCAACGTCCTCATCCTCTCTCTGCTCCTCTTTCCTCCTGATGTGAGTCTTTTATTTCCTTTCATGAGGGTCTGACAGGAAACATCAAACTCCTGCAGCTTTTTCTTTCACTCTTCTGACAAAAACAACAAGATTAGAGCCTCTGTGACCAGAAGCTTTTTCAGGAGAATCCAAAACCTCCTGCTGCTTTTTATTTCAAAAACTGGATCCTGGTGTTGAATTTGAGTGAGAAAAACAGGAGGAATAAATCCTCCTCTGATCTCTAAATCTGCCCTGCTTCTAAATACAGCGCTAAAATCAATATTCCTCCCAAATTTGATATAAAAATATTCACGGTTATAGAATTTATCTGCAGAAAATAAAAGACGCAGGGTTTTCAGAGCTCATATAATGCAAAGAAACAAGTTCATATTCATTTTAAAGGGACTGTGAGGACTTTCTGAGTGATCTTGACAAAATCTCATCTCACAATCCACAACTTAAATCAACAGTGCTGAAACAAGTTATTTCTAGATGTTAATTCCCAGTTTCACAATCAAGTCGAAGTCTCTTGACAACATGAGGGCAGAACTGGTGAAGTATATCAGTGAGAAGAGAAAGATCTGTGTTTTTCTCTACATTTATTTAGTAGAAATGGTGGAAACAGGCACTGTCAAAAAGAAAAGAGACATCAAATAAGAAGAAAGATAAACAAGAGAGAGATGGCGCATGAGCTAAAGGCTAAAAAAGGAGCAAAAGGTCAAAACAAAAAAATGACAACAATCAATCTTACAGAGTTCACGAGCTTTCATAACATCATGGTGCAAACTTGGGAGCCAAAACATGCACTTAGGTGCCCTCCTGGGAGCATAAATACCCATAAGTCCCCTCCTTGTGACCCAAAACAAATGCTAAAGTGCCCTCCTTGAGTTCCAAGAAAAATGCGCAAGTGCCCTCTTTGGGACCCAAAACAAATGCTAATGTTCTCCTCTCAGGACCCAAAACTAATGCTAAATCTGTCCTTGGGACCCAAAACAAATGCTTGAGTGTCCTCCTTGGGTTCCAAGAAAAATGCACAAGTGCCCTTTTTGGGACCCCCCTAAAATGTCAAAGTGCCCTCTTTGGGACCCAAAACAAATGCTAAATCTGTCCTCCTTGGGACCCAAGACAAATGCTTGAGTGTCCTCCTTGGGACCCAAGACGAAAGCTAAAGTGCCCTCCTTGGGTTCCAAGAAAAATGCGCGAGTGCCCTTTTTGGGACCCCCAAAAAAATGTCAAAGTGCCCTCTTTGGGACCCAAAACAAATGCTAAATCTGTCCTTGGGACCCAAAACAAATGCTTTAGTGTCCTCCTTGGGACCCAAGACATATGCTAAAGTTTCTTCTCTGGAACCCAAAACAAATGATAGAATGCCCTCTTTGGAACCCAAAACAAGTGCTAAAGTGCCCTCCTTGGGTTCCAAGAAAAATGCGCAAGTGCCCTTTTTGGAACCCCCCAAAAAATGTCAAAGTGCACTCTTTGGGACCCAGAACAAATGCTAAAATCCCTTCCTTGAGACCCAAAACAAATGCTAAAATCCCTTCCTTGAGACCCAAAACAAATGCTAAAATCCCTTCCTTGAGATCCAAAACAAATGCTAAAATCCCTTCCTCGGGACCCAAAACAAATGTTAAAATGCCCTCTTTGGAACCAAAACAAATACTTAAGTACTCTCTTTGAGTCCCCCCAAAATGCTTAAGTGCCCTTTTTGGGACCCAAAACAATAAAACTCCAGATTTTGCGGTAATTGAGGAAACAACCTTCAGGGTAACTTCCTCGTTCTCTCAGTAGTTGGTAAAAAAACGTTCCTCACATCAAGATAACTACGGTTCATCCCCTGACTCTAACAAAGCCACATTTCATTTTACAGGAAGAGAACCTAACGTCTGCTCCTTTTACCTGTCAAAACTTTAACGTTTAAATGTTGGCTCTGTCAGGTTTCTGGAGTGATGAAGTTTTCTGCTCATAAATGACCGAACAAACTTTCACTGCAGGTAAAAATAAAAAAAACAGGAAGAAAAAAGAGCAGAGTGTGAGTTTTTCTGCTTGTTTGCCGGCAGGAAAATGTTACTGTGCAGCTTCAATAAAATCCCCCGCTGATCCGACCCACCTTCACACACACACACACACACACACACACACACACACACACACACACACACACACACACACACACACACACACACTGCTCCCCTGAGGAGGATCCAGCAGGTTCAGTGCACATTTCCATGATAGGAGTTGAAATGACAGCCGCGGGGACACAGACGGCTCCTGTTTGTAGGGAAACATCAATCAGGAACGATGGCGCCCTCCCAGGAGGCGGCGACCTCAGGTGACCCCGCAGCTCTTCCACACTTCCTCCAGGGTTCTTCCTCTGTGTCGTACCCGCACTGGGATCCAGGACTCTGGGTCTCAGTCCTGGTTTGGATCCAGTTTGTGTCTGTTTGTTTATCTGTGAGGTCACATCAAGTCCTGACGCTCAGACTGACACTGACGGCTCAGTTTGTGCTGGACGGATGTTCGACAGCAGAAAACGACGTACAAACACACGCTGAAACAATCTCTGTTTTATTCACCTCAAATACAAGTTGGAATACAGGCTCAGTTGGAATACACGTCACAGTGTACGTTGGTCAGGTGACCACGACGTGACACGTATATCGTTACGTAAATTTGTAGTTTTATGTAGTTTTTACATCTAAAACGGATAAAAAACAGATCTCAGGGCCAAGATTGTATTTCAAACTTTTAACTTTAATCATTTTTGATGTTTATTTTTTACTTGAATGTGAAAGACCAACATATTATGATATTGTTGATTCAATAACTTTACATAACGTGTATCCTCAAATTCCAAAATGATGTATTTTCAAGCTCATCAAGCTTGTTTGTCTCTTTGGCTAAGTAGAAAACATCCACTGCAAAAACTTGTATCTGGTATTCTGACACATTTCAGCATAAAGAAATATTCCACCACCTGCAGCAGGCCGTACAGTGATTTAATCTAATTTGCCATGAATTGCCCAGCCCTAGTGTTGCCAATGATCTAAATGGCTATGAGTGAGTGACAGGCCTTTTAGCCAATAAACAAATGTCTAATAGAGGGATTACTCAAAACCACTGTAGGCCATTGGTCAGTCATTGGTCAGAACACATTCAACACTGTGCATTTTGGGCTATGAGTCCCGCACTAAGCATCCCACACTACACATTTTGCTCTATGCATTTTGCACCACGCATTCTGCACTACTCATTTTAAACTACTTATTCCACACTATGCATTATACAAGACGCATTTTGGGATACACATCCTGCACTACTAACTCAAAGCTACACATTTCACACTAGTTTAGTTTTAGTTTATTCACACACATCAACCTTGACTAACACTGATACACACATGCATACCTATACATATACATACACATACACATATACATATACTCACACATATACATATACATACATATACATATGTAC